>PVIU01018251.1:0-39542 GCA_004026605.1 Ondatra zibethicus
TTGTTTCCTGTCAATAGTCAGGGGTGGGGTCTATTGTTTCCTGTCAATAGGCAGGGGGAGGGGCCCTATTGCTTTCTGAGGAATATGGTATGTCATAGGTTCTGTGTGGAAAGGGCAGGATTCAAACCAAATTGGTGGTGGTCTGGATTGGATTCCAGAAAGAGTAAAAGCCCCGAAGCAAGAGTGCTGCAGTAGGAAGCTGGTGAGCGGCGAGCACGATCTTGCTTACTCCAGATCCTCACTAGGTCTCCTTACTAGGAGAGCTCACTGTGTCATCTCCCTCAAATACGTAGATCTTACCTGCCTACCCTGGTGCCACACAGTCTGCTTTAAGGCCCCAGCTCTGCCTTAGTTTTCTCCAATTCTTTTAAGTTCCCAGATACCACCTTTCCCCTCAGCCCAGCCTTCTAACTGTGCTGCCCAGTAGTACAGAAGTTTGGAAAGGACGGGGATTCTCGTCAGCTCTGCTCATGGTTGGACATGGTGTGCAGTGGCTGAGGTGGCGTGGGCGCTCTGTAGGCATTAGCTGAAATCCGAGACTGGAAAGCCAGAGTAGCCATCGGTGACAAGGACAGAGGGTTCAGAACCATGGACAGAGGTGCGCTGCCCAGACCTGGCCCGGGGAATGACAGCTGGAGTGCTCTAGCAAGAACAGAGATTCCATCCCTGGCTCCGCGGGACCTCCTTCTCCTTCTCTTCTCTTCCTCTCACCCTTCGCTCCATTTTCCTTTTCTCTTTATCTTTTTCTCTCTGTGTCTCCTTTTTATCTTTTTCTTCCCCTCCATCCTCTGCATCCGCCTTCTTTCTGTCTCACTTCCTTCCCTCCATTCCTCCCTCACTTTTTTCCTTTCCTCTTTCCCCCTTCCTTTTCACTTTCCTTTCCCCCTCCCCTCCCCTCTCTTCTTTCTAGATGACACTCAGGCACAGGCAGACACAGGGCCTGCCTGGTCCTACACAGTTATATGAGCCACCACAATTAGACACCAGCAGCTTCCTGGACCCTGCGGTCTTCCCAGCCTCGCTGTACAAGCCACCCAAGCCTGGTGTTCAGGAGACCCTATGCAGCCCACTGGGACAACTCCCAGATCAGACCCATCCCATGACAGATTCCTCAACTCTTCTCTGACAGAAGACTCCCTCCCTCCTCTGTCTGGGAGTCCTCAGAGACTCCAGCCAGACTGCTGTGATCCATATTTATCAGCTTGGGGCTGTCTTCCTTCTCCACCATCACCCTCAGATTCTCCCCTGAGTTAATTGGGGAAGATGGATGGATGACGGCGCCCTATGTAACTCAATTAAGATAAAAGCTCCCACTTTATGGCTGCCAGCAATAACTTCTGGTGCCGACATGTCTGATGGAAGCCACCCTGCGGAGGAGGCCAGGGTCTCAGGGGCTGCTCTCAGTGCCAAAGCATCCCAGTTCCATCGGTTACATCCTGGACCTCTATGAAAGGTGAGGTAGGCAAGCCCCACCCATACCTGGTGGGGATTCCTGGTCTCTGTATTTACAATGTGGCTTCTTCTGACCATCTTTACCTGTCCAAGCTCCATGTCTCTCTGCTGCACTGGTAGGTGCTAACCCCCCAAATCTACCTGCTCCTATCTTTTCTTCCTCCTGTAGACCATTCCCATGACTATGTAGACTCTGCATGACTATGTTGTGTCCCATTGGATGTGCCAGCTAAATTAGGTCACTCGTGGAAACCACCCAGAGTCCCCCATGCCACTCAAGGGAACCACCACAGTTCCCATGATGGCTCTGTCAGTTCAGTCTCTCTTCCTCTCTCCGTTGCCTGCTGCGTTCCAGCCACACAAGTATCCTTCACACTCTTTGAATCCACCCAGCATGCTCTGGACTCCTGCTTTCTGCCGACTGTTTCTCAGGCCACGGTGTCCTCCCTGCAGGGACTCCCATGACTCACCTCACTTTATTAAAACTGCCACACGCTCTGCCAATAACCATTATCCTGACCTGCTTTTAATTCCCCATGGCACGTGTCATCTGGCATTGGCTAACTCATCTGCCCACTGTCTCCTTTCCCTCCCAGAGTGTGAACATCTCAGAGAGAGCAGCTTGTCTCATTGCCCTTCTGCACCTCCAGCCCCTTGAATGGCATCTGGCACACAGCAAGGGCACCATAAACATTTCATGAATAAACAGAGGAATGAACTGAAGAGTCTAAAACTGTGCTGTTAAAGGTGGAGAGAACAAGAAAAGGAAACGGAGGCAGAAGTCTGAAAAGATACACTGAAATTCCCTGAAGTACAAACACCAGGGACTTAGCAGTCCCCAGGCATAGCCTGACTTGTCAGTACTCATCATGAAGACTTGCCTGAGTGGAGTCAAATGAACTGAAAGACCCAATCCAGACCCCTCTAGCAGGAAAAATAGAGCCAAAAACCTAGCAGGAAGAGAAGAGCCAAAAATCTAGGTTAGCCAGTTCAGTGGCTCTGTTCCAGGAACTAGCTGACCATAAAGTTAGATTATAATCTTGAGAACAATCTTGAGAAACGGGGAGTTACCCCCTTGTGATTCTCACTGGTATTTTTGGAATTTTCTAATGATCACTGGTATTTTCAGAATTTTCCAATGGCGCCCTCCCTACCCACTTTGGGTTGTGGTTTCTTCCCCTAAATACCCTCTCTCCCAGCTACTCGGGGTCAAACTCCTCCCCTGCGTGGGGTATGAGTCTCAGCCCCAGTGTTCCGGTTCCTGTCAATAAACCTTCTGTGATTGCAGCAAGGACAGTCTTTCATGAGTTCTTGGGGGGTCATGTTATCCCAAGACTTGAGTGAGAGTCTCCCCACTCCGGGGGTCTTTCAGAACTTCCTGACCCTACTACTTCCCAGCTGTGTGAGATGCCACCTCCAGGAATTTCCCGCATTCCATGACCTCCTAAAAGAGAAAAAGATTTTTTAATATGTCATGTGTATGGAGTGGTATGTGTACCTTGTGTGTGCAGTGCCCACAGAGGCCAGAAGAGGGCACCACACCACCAGAAACTGGAGTTACACATGGGTCTGAGCCACCATGGGGATGATGGGAAATTTGAGATCAGGAAAAGCTAGGAAGGAAAGGCAGCTATCTTTCCCTCTCTTGCCCGCAGCCTTCTGCCTCAGTTTCCCCTCCTCTTTCTATCCACCTATAACAAATACATTCTCAGACTTTTACTGACTCATCCCTCCATTTATTCAGGAAGTATTTATGGTACACGTCCTGTGTGCCAGACGCCACTCATAGGGCTGAGAATGGAGAAGACAATGAAAGACTTGCCTCAAAAAGAAGGTCACACAGCGTACAAGTGCCAGATCCATTAATATAGTTATGCCCAACTCCAAAGTCTGTGCTGCTCTTCCTTCAACTCGTGTCCCAGGCACTAACTGGACCTTGCAGGTGGGCCAAATCATAGACAATGGATAGATTTTTCTAGAGAGATATGGATAGAGGATGAGGCTCTCAAGCCCAGCTTAGAGAGCTGATGGCCAGAAACTATGTCACTCTGGATTTCTGTCACTGTGAGAAAATACCTGAGGACAATTCAACATAAGCACAGAAATATTTGCTTCAGCCTCCCAGCTTTGGAGTGCGTGTTAAATCTATCATCACTTGGCTCTGTTGTTTGGCTACTCACGGTTACCATGGTTACCACTAAGCGGCCAAAAGAGGGAGAAGAGGGATCTGGGATTTCATTCTTCCTTTTAAAGCCACGTGGTCAATGACTTAATGATGTGAAATTACCCTCTGTATGCTGTGAATACCATTGGTTAATAAAGAAACTGGCTTGGCCTGATAGGGTAGAACAGAGCTAGGTGGGGAAAACTAAACCGAATGCTGAGAGAAAGAAGGGCAGAGTCAGGGAGAAGCCACGGAGCTGCCACCAGAGACAGACATGCCAGAACCTTGCCGATAGGCCATGAGCCTCATGGTAAAATATAAAATAATGGAAATTGGTTAAATTAAGATGCAAGAGCTAGCCAATAAGAAGTTAGAGCTAATAGGCCAAGCAGTAATTTAATTAATGCAGTTTTTGTGTGGTTGTTTTGGGAGTCTGTGTGGCCAGGAAATGAACAAGAGGCCTCTTACAACAAATCAGCACTCCAACGTAGTTGACTATATCCATGTAAAAGAAAGAGAAAGCTTGAAAAGGAATTCTAAACACAAAAAGCAAAATTTAGCCACACCTTTTTTTCCAGCTGTCAGCATGCTGCAGCTCCTTTAAGAGAGATTATCCTGATTTAGCAGTGGTAGCAAGAAGAAGAAGAAGAAGGAGGAGGAGGAGAAGGAGGAGGAGGAGAAGGAGGAGAGGGAGAAGGAGAAGGAGAAGGAGAAGGAGAAGGAGAAGGAGAAGGAGAAGGAGAAGGAGAAGAAGAAGAAGAAGAAGAAGAAGAAGAAGAAGAAGAAGAAGAAGAAGAAGAAGAAGAAGAAGAAGAAGAAGAAGAAGAAGAAGAAGAAGAAGAAGAAGAGGTTTCAAACAGCAGCTTTCTGGGCCATGCTGCCAGCACAAACTCTGACTCTTTCAGGAGGACGAACACTTGACTGGCATTTGTGGGCCTGGGTGCTTGAGTGCCCACTCAGGGTCGAGACCAAAGTAGCTGAGACCATGCCAACTGCCCAACACTCCCTGCCTGGGCAGGCATTGGAATCAGGTCTACTAGGCGTGCACAGGCAGGAGAGCATGGTGGATTCCTGCCACCACACACAGAGATATTTCCAGACCATACATTGTGCTACATGGCAGATTTAGCTTTTACTCAGATAAAAAGGGTTTTTGGGCTGTATGCTCCTTCTCAGAGTTAAAGTGGTAAGCATGGCTTCTACATGGCGGTTTTAGAGCTGGTGGTAATGTCACCTCCACCATATTGAAAGGAGGAGAGAGGCAGAGCCAGCACCCAGGGGCACTGCGACCAAGCTGCTTACCATTTTAAAAGCTCTCTAGGACAGAAAAGAATTACAGATACACAATAGGACAGATTCAGACATAAAAGACCTCTAAATGAGACACAATGTGTTTTAAAAATGTATGTAGGCTTGGGAGAAAAAGAAAAAGTGTAGAGAGAGTTATAAAAAGAAGTAAATGATTTATTTAAAAGCCAGTCTTTAAAGAGACAGAACACAGACAGTTGCAGATTAAAAGAGTAGAGATAATAAAATAAATATTAAAAATTAATAGAGTAAAAACAAATAAGCCACATAAAGATGAAATATACACAGGCTTGATTATGTATACTATCATATTTTCTTTGAATTTTTTGACTGTGAAGGAGCTAAGTAACCAACACATATACTTTAAATGTATCTTGATTTCAAACTTGGGTCTAAGGATTTGTTGCTTTGGAAAAGAGGTTCTGCTTTTGTTTCCACAGAGGATGAAAACCCATTGATTTCTTCCAGATTAATGGGGTTTGATGGACCAAGACTCCCTGAAAGGTCACCTTGAACACCCCTCAAAAATTACTTCACCCAATAAACAGCAGGAAGTAGTTTGGAAAGAACTACGCCCAAATTCCCCGATTGTTTATGGTTGTTTACATTTAAAGGGAAATATACTATAGAGATGGATATTTTTTGCATTGGTATGGATCTTGGTTTATTGATACAAATTTAAGGTCAATTTGTTATATGTATATTTCTGCTCTTGATTAAGGTATTGTTTTTTGCAGCTCATTTAAAAATATAATGTATAATGAAGAAATATAAGTTAATATATAAACATCTATAATAGTCAAGCTTGTATTCATGCTAGTTGGGTTTTCTAGATATATAGAGATATATTTCAGTTAGATAGGTATTTTTCAAATCTTTCAGAATATAGTATTTAAAATGTTTTAAGAAGTTAGGACTTTTCATGACAGTGAGACACAGCAACACCAATTACTTAAAGAGGATGATGGGCATCAAAGAGACTCCTCATGGAGACTGTAGCCATTTTGGCAAGAAACTGCTCTTGCCTGGACTGCTTGATGTTATGGATATTCAGGACCCATGGAGAAATGACTGCTGAACTCGCCTAAAGGTGAGACAGTCCTTTGAGGTCCCTGCTTCATGAAAGAGTCTGCCAGACATTCTGCAGGACACAGAAGAAAGTGACTGACAAGCTGTCAATATAGGTAGAATTGACTTTGAAATTTCCTGCTTCATGGAGAAGTCTGCTGGACACTATGGGCCTGTAGGCTGAAGATTGGATGCCCCAATAGTACAGAGAACTTTGGTGACTGTCCAGGCAGCGAGATGTCTCTGTCAATTCTAGAGTTTTGGAAGTTGCTTACAATGCACTTCCTGTTTACTTAGGTAATGTTATATCCTTCTGGAGTCTTTGATGGAGTTGAAGAATAGATAGATATAATTATAGTTTTCCTTAGTTACGATAAAAGATAAAATAGATATAAATATTGTAAGTGTAATTCTTGCTTGATAACTGTTTTATGTAATTTTCAATGTTAAAGTTAAAACCTTCCTTTTTATTTAAACAGAAAAGGGGAGGTGATGTGGGATTCCCCTCTGTATGCTGTGAATACCATTGGTTAATAAAGAAACTGGCTTGGCCTGATAGGGTAGAACAGAGCTAGGCGGGGAAAATTAAACTGAATGCTAGGAGAAAGAAGAGTGGAGTCAGGGAGAAGCCATGGAGCTGCTGCTGGAGACAGACACACTAGAACCTTGCCAGTAGATCACGAGCCTCGTGATAAAATATAAAATAATGGAAATGGGTTAAATTAAGATGTAAAAGCTAGCCAATAAGAAGGTAGAGCTAATAGGCCAAGTAGTAATTTAATTAATGCAGTTTCTATGTGGTTATTTCGGGAATCTGTGCAGCTGGGAAATGAACAAGTGGCCTCCTACAACAACTTAACTCTCTCCCCATAGGCCCTGCCTCTTAAAGGTCCCAGCACTTCTCAATAGCCCCACTATCTGGTGGGTAAGCCTTTAACACAGGAAGCTTTGAAGACAGTCTAGGTAGAAACCACAAAAGAGAGACAGGAAGTGGATCCAGAAGGCTAGGGTAGTCTATGCAGAGCACGGGGAAGAGACCTAAAGGATGCTTTCTTTATCCTCCTCCCTCAGGGAGTACGGTGAGGATGCAGTATCAGGAGGAAGGAACCCTGGGAAATCTGGTCCATCCTGGGCCAGAACTTCCTAATGGCATAGTCGCCTCCCTCCACAGAGGCACATAGCCTTTTAATGATAGATAATGGTGTTTTGCATTTAAATGGGGACTTCCCTCAGTAGCCACCAAAAGACAATGGAGGAGGACTCTGAGGAGCTGGGCTGAAACAGAGACCCTGGGACCCTTGTAACCATTGTGGTTATCACAGGCTTTGAAAGAGAACTGAGCTAAGTAGCACCTTGCCATCACTCTAGAAGGTTCTACTGAATAGCCCTCATATGCAGAGGGGCTGGGAGGAAGGTTGGTCTCCCCAGAGGAAAAATCAAGATGGAAGATGGAGGATACCAGACTTTATCTGCAACTTCCTCAATGGATGGAAGCTACAGGGGCTTCTCCCAGAGGACGTGGCAATTATAAGCGATTTCACAAACACAAAATTCTGCTTAGAGTTCCGGAGGGGTTACGGGCTTCTGGAAGCCAAACAGTGAGCAATGACCCTGGTTCTGCATGATGTTCAGGGAATCTCAGCAAGGGGACCAGGGGACCTTGATTTGAAAGCCACTGTTGCCAGGGAGCTGGTCTCCAGGGCCTCCTTCATTCTCTACCCGATGCCCTTAGTCTGGGAAGGAGAAGAATTTGTCTTCACTCCTAATTATGGGTTAAGACACAAATGATGCAAATATTATGCTAAGTGAGTCCCCTTAAAATAGCAGAGAGCAAAGTCTGCATTAGAGGCCCTGTCCTTCCCATCTGTGTGAGTTGGATGCCTTCCTGTTGTTGGTGTTAATCTGAATCCCTGAAGGAGGCACCTCCCCTCCCAGAAAGCTGTCCGCGGTGGGGGGCGGGGCATGGCTGATTGCCTACAGATGGTTAATATTTATACATTCAGAGAGCCTGGAGGGGAGCTAAGTCCTCATGAAGAAGCACTCTGGGGAGGTGAGGCTCCTTGACGAGGGACTAGGAAGGTGTGGGGAATGGAGGAAGGATGGGAGAAAGGGGAGGTTGGGCTGCTGGTCTAACTTCCTTTCTGTTGCTCTGATAAAACGACCCTGACCCCGAGGAACTGAGGGAAAGGAAGGGTTTCTTTAGCTTAAACTTCCGGGTCACAGTCCATCCCTGAAAGAAGTCAGGGCAGGAACTCAAGATAGGAGCCTAAGGTCTGTGGGTTAAAAGATGTCCCTCGATTTATTTATGTGTAAAATGAACTGGAGAGGTTAAGACAGGTGGGTCCCTCGGGCTCACACCTGCCCCCCAGTGGGCCACGCTGAACCAGTGAGAGGAGACTGTGCTTCAGTAAAACAAAGTGAGGGCCAAAGAGCTAGCTCTGCATCACCAGCCGTTCTTGCAGAGGACCCGGGTTTGTTTGCCAGCACCCACGTGGCTGTTTGCAGCCATCCATAATGCTGGTTCAGGGAACTGAATGCCCTCTTCTGTCTCCACAGGCACCAAGCACACCAGACTACACAAAGTCCTTTCTGGTCTGCACACCCTGCCCCTTTGGGGTTACTTCATGCTGTGTTGTGCTCAGCAAGGGCACGCATCAGGCCAGCGGCATTAGACATTGCATTATAGTGAGTTTACGAGGTTTGAGATACCCCAAGAATTGTGAGATCAGCCGTGCTGGTGATGGTCTCCTTTCCAGTGTCTCCTAGAAATATTTGAGGGTGTTGACCTGCAGGCTCAAACCTCATGCTCCAAGAAGATTCTACTTTAATTGCTTTGGGGTGTGGCCTGGCAGGTGGAATTTCCTTAAAGTCAGGGTTGGAGAAACTAGGGCATTGATCAGCCAGCAGGTTATGCAGAATACGGGGCTGACACCTTAAATCCATACTTTTTAAACTATATAACAAAGAAAAAATGAATATATTTGTACATGATTTAAAAAACAAATATATTTGCATCCTCAAAATCAAAAACTAAACCCAAAGTGGGTCCCCAACATGGCCGTGCTGGTGACATGTCCTAACAGAAGGGCTCTGATGAGTAAATGGAAGGATTGTTACTAGGTAAATGGAGACCTAAATTCAGCACTCCTCAGGGATTTCCTAACAACATGGGTTGGGTTTCTGGTTTCTGTTCACCAGCACCTTCCTGAATCCGCCCCAAAGGTCAACTTCCCCTGACATGGTCATCTAGTTCTCATCGAACCAAACAGCCTGTGCCATCTCAAAGATTCCCTCCCCCCCATCCCCTGCTGACTGCCAGATAAAGGAAGCTTGCTTTGCTGTCATATTGCCTCTCTCTGACACCCACCCCCACCCCAGGAGATACCATGCAGTTTGATCCCAAATCAACCTGTCTTTCTACACTCAGAGTGTCCAGTTTGATGGTCATCTCTCTTGTGCCCTCACTCGTACTTACAAAACATTAAGCAGCTAACTCCTCAGAAAGAAACTGTAGTCAATATGGGAAAAAGAGGAAGGTGTCCGTTTTCAAGTTAGTCTAAGCAAGCAACAAAGTGCTATCATATACCAAGAGTTCTGGGGAATCAACAACATAAAAGTAAAACATTAACAAAAGAAAATTAACAAAAGGTAGAAACAAATAATTCTCAGCAGAATAAATACATTTACCTACTAAGCTTTGGATTGAAAAAAAAAGCCTTTCTAGTAATAATTTTTTAAAAAAGAAAGGATTATAAGTGGAAACAAAGACATACCACATACTGGCCTTAAAATCTATTCAACCAGGAGAGACAGAAATAGAAAGGAAAGAAAAAAAGTGTCCTTCCACCCTCGCCAGGGTGAGGGAGCTGCTCTCAGCATGGTGGAGGAACGTGAATTAGTTCCACCTTTCTAGAAAGCAATTTGGCAGAATAATCCCAATTATGTTAAAAATATATATGCATATGCATTTCTGCATATAAAAAAGACTGGGTAGATATAAAACAAATGTTAACAGCAATTTCCTTCGTGTAATAAGATTAGGGTGATTTTTATTTTCTCCTTTATGCTTTTCTGTAGTTTCCAAATTTTCACACTGAATACGAATCACTTGCATAACGAGGAAGAAAGGAAAACAATGAAAATGGGGTGTTTTTAAAGACCTTGTTATGTCCTTTTGAAATGTGCTTCTCTTGATATTTATTTATTTATATTTTTACTGTTTCACTGCAGAATGCTTGGTTTCGCTGAGCTTTTTTTTTCCCCTGAAAAGTTTTGTGCTTCATCCTGAGAGTCAGCCAATAAAAGAAACAGGTTATTCCAGTCTGTGTGTGTGTGTGTGTGTGTGTGAGAGAGAGAGAGAGAGAGAGAGAGAGAGAGAGAGAGAGAGAGAGAAAGAAAGAGAGAGAGAGAGAGAGGGGGAGAGAGAGAGAGAAAGAGAGAGAGAGATTACCAGCTCTGTCCTCAGCACGTGGTTCCTATGGTTTGGGGACCTTGCCCTCTCCTGGACAGTGACCTTGGAGGAAACATGCCTTTTCTGAGGTCTAGACCTGGTATTTTTTTTTAAACTTGGCAGAACAGAATAGTTTTTTTTAAAAAAAATATTTTTTATGGTTTATTTAACTTTATTTTTTGTGCACTGGTGTGAAGGTGTCAGATCCCCTGCAACTGGATCTTTAGACAGTTGTGAGCTGCCATGTGGGTGTCTGGAATTGAACCCTGGTCCTCTAGAAGAGCGGTCAGTGCTCTTAACCACTGAGCCATCTATCCAGCCCCCATAGACCTGGTATTTTGAGCAGAGATGAGGGCTCATCCCTCCTACACAACATGCTGTGATAATTACTTTCAACTTGACTGGATTTAGAACCACCTAGGAGACACACCTAGTATGTTTAACCTAGAAGGAAAGTCCCACCTTCAATTTGAGTGGCACTACCCCACAGACTGGGGATCTCTGACTAAGGAGAATAGGAAGAGAGCAAATGAGCTCAGCATTGCTATGCACCGATGTGTGTGCTGTGTGGCTTTTCCTGGAAAGATGAGAGCAAGCATCCGTTCTCTCCAGAAAGTGCACTAAAGACCCTTCCACCCAAGCCTAACTTAGTGAGGCCCTGAGTCTCCTGGGGCTACTCACAAGAGTATAGGTGACAGACACAGGAGCACTAGTGACTCAAAGACAGCTGCAGCCCCCCAAAGCCCACCCCGGCATGGCTAATCAGAGACCCAACAATTGTACTACAGATGAAACCTTGGGGAGGGGACTTGTTAGTCTTGCAAATTTCAGGAACTTCCTGGACCTTGTGAGTTTTGTTGACCTCCTAAGCCTTGCAGATTTTATTTTCTTCCTGGGTCTTAATGAGCCTCCCTCCAGGTCTGAATGTTACAATGTGAAGGAAGGAGCCACACCATGCTCTTGATTCCCTATTGCAGGCATACTGTGACCCTGCGCCTCAGAGTCCTGCCACCATGACTTCCCCACTCAAACTGTGAACCAAAATGAACCCTTCTTTCCAGGGGCTATAGAGGTAGCTTAATGGGAAAAGTTTTTGAGTTCAAATTCCCAGTACCCTTGTATATTCTGGGTGTGACAGCACTCACCTATAACTCTGGCACTAGTGGCTGATGACTGGCGGGTTCCACTGGGTATTCACTGGCCAGCTAGACTAACTAAAATGGCCAGGTTTGGTGAGAGATGCTGTCTCAAAAAACAAAGTGGAGAGAGATTGAGGAAGACAGCCCAATGTCAACCCCTAACCTCCCCACATGCTCCTGGATTAGTGAGCATTGACCAACCCCTCACTCCCACCAAAACTCTCTTTTTTAAGTTGTTAGTTATTTTGTCATAGCTTGACATAGCATCATCCATCCATCCATCCTCCATCCATCCATCCATCCTTCATCTGTCCATCCATCAACCCATCATCCATCCATCCATCCTTCATCTGTCCATCCATCAACCCATCATCCATCCATCCATCCACCCATCCATCCACCCATGCACCCATCATCCATCCACCCACCCGTCCATCCATCCATCATCCACCCATCCATCCATTTATCCATCATCCATCCATCCACCCATCCTTCCTTCATCCACCCATCCATCAATCCTTCATCCATCCATCCACCCATCCATCCATCCTTCATCCATCCATGCATCATCCATCCATCCATCCATCCATCTATCCATCCCCACATCTCCCCAGCATGAAACCTTGGGTGTCATGGCAGCACATTGATCATGGAAAAAGAGTGTGAGTACCAACTAAATGTCTGTGAACTCCACCCACCTAGTCACCAACAGGCCAGGGACAGGCAAGGCCTCCTGAAAATGCCCCAATGGGGAGACTTTACCTGCTAATGTGTACAGAACATAAGTCTGTCTTTGGTCTCTTTTCTGATATTCCCTAATTCCAGATTAGGTGTTGGACACTTATTCCTCAAGGTCAGAGGTATTCTCAGTCAATCCCCCAAGATCTGGGGTTCCCAATGCCCCCCTTGGCTCTACTATCCCACTCTTATTGTTGCCAGTACAGCCATCTACTGTTCCTAGACTGACTAGACACTCAGCCCTTGTGCCAAACTGCCTATCCTGGAGTGAGGTCTTCACACTGAGAGACACATCTGTCCTGTCTCTTGCTCCTGCTGAGAGAATCAGGGTCCTCTTCTGTGGGAGGATAGGAGACTCAGCCCATCATCCACTGCAGTGACTTTCTCTAGCTTTTGCTATAATGACCTGACCATGTGCTGCAAAGCCCCAGCCAAGGGGCTTCTGATAATGCCACTTACTCCTGCTCACAAAGCCACTTAGGTAAGCCAGTCAAAGCCAGTCACATGAGCACATTATATCCTAATATCCTAGGAGACAACAACAGTGGTCCTCACTTTATAGAGGAGATGCTTACCAATGTTTGAAATCACACATCTTGCTTTTGCCTCCAAGGAGGAAGAAGAGAAGATCAATCAATCTGCGAGAGCTATGGCCTTCCTTCCCTTTAGCTTTTCTTTTTATGGGGGAAACTGAGGCCGACTCTATCCTCTCCCTAGGTTGTTTTCTCCATACCCATAAACTACGCCACATGTTAAAAGGCCGCTTCCAAACCCTTGTCTCCAGACTTCTCAACTGCAGACTCACATAAACTACAGACTCACTCTCCATACCACTTTACACTTGCCCTCTTTTCCTGGATACATCACAATGGTTCTCTAAAATGCAGACAGAACTCAATATATCCAGGCTCAACCGGCAAGTCCGCTACTCCAACCTGCCCTAGCTTCAGTGACCACTCATTCCCCAAGTCCCCAGATATCCTTCCTACCATCTTCCCTCCACCCTCTTTCTGCTCCTCCTCTTTTCTCCCTCTCCCTCCCCATCCTCTCTCCTCCTTCCTCCCTCCATTCCTACCTCCTCATCCTCTTCCTCCTCCTCATCTTCTTTTCTCTCCTTTCCTCTTGTCCCTTCTCCTTCCGCGGATTCCCTGCCTCTAATTGGCAGTCACCTCCAGAGTGTGCCTCACCTGTCTGCTAGTCTCCCCACCCACACCACCCTGGTCAAAAGAGAGTTTCATCCTCCTGTGGCTGGTAGCACCTTCCTGACTCTATTCTTCCTGAAGTTTTAAACCAATTTTTTCTCAAAACACATTGTGCTATTGTTTCTGTCTTAAATCCCCTTAAATGACTTCCCAGTGTTCTTCAGAGGAAGGACCAAGGTTTTCACCTCAACTCAGAGGACCTTGCAGCAGACATACCAAAGCTGCCTTCCAGAACCTTCTGCCCTGCCATGTTCTTCCTATCAGTCACCCTCTCCTCCTTTCAGTGCTTCGAATGTCTCAGGTAAACCTTGGCTTGGGACACTGGTTTCCAGCATCCTGGTCTCTCCCTTGTATGTCAAATCTAATGTCCATACTTTTAACTCCCTGGCCCAGTCCATGAGTCCCTGTGTCTTTGCACAGATGCAAATATGTCCTTCACAGCAGTGCCTCCGTTTAAAGTCACAGACTGCAGCACAATGGCTTCATCTGTCTCCTCCACTCAAACCATAAGGTCCCTGGGGACCAGCGCTAGGCAACATTGTTGTCTGCAGTCCAAGACTGTGATCCTCATTCTTGTGTAAGTCAAAGTGGAGACAGGGTATTCGCTTCCCTAATTTCTTTCTGCAGGAGACATGGGTGGCAGCAGGGATCTAAGATCAGCCACTGTGAGCACCACTCCACCTAAAGCCATAAAATGCAAAGATTTGGGATTATCAAACAATGGCGTGCTTCCAGGGGGAAACACTTGCCAGTCTTGCTAAAAAAGTGTTTCTAGTCACCTCCTTGGTTAAGAATAATTTCACTGATTAAGAATAATTTCACTGACTATAAAGCCGCACATAGCTCGGAGAGCAGTGGACAGTTGGCAAGTGTCTGCTTGCTTGAGAGGGAATTTTGCCCAGACACAAGAACCACCATACCCACAATGCATTGCAGCAGGCTCATGTCTACATAATATACCTATTTCTGATGCTGGCTGGACAAGAGATGAGCATCTTCAAAGATGATCCAATCAGATTTCTACTGCCTGGGCACACAGCATCAGAACCAAGACACTCTGGGTTCTGATGTCCAACAGCCCGGATCTGTCCTCAGAGATGAGGAGTTGAACGGAAGGTGAGCTTCCTTGCTGCTTTCTGGCTTCTCCTTCAACCTCTGCAGCCCTCACACAAACACCTGCCCTGGGATTCTGTGGTTCCTGCCATCACCCTCCCAACAAATGCCCTTCTAAATTTCCAAGGCGTAAAGTATTTCTGCAGCTTGCACCAGAGCCAGGGTAACAGATGCAGCAAACTTGTTCCCACACAAATGCATGTTTGGAGTGTTTTTCCCCACTGTCCTAGAAGTCCCACACCCTCCTTGTCCCTTCCTTCTAATCCCCCTGACTTTTAAGTCCTTATAGGATATATAAGTGCAATATACAAGTGCTTTAACATTCTCTTTTGTAGTAATGAGGCACGCGGGCCCAGCTAGCTTGTACCTGAAATAATCACACAGAAACTGTATTAGTTAATTTACTGCTTGGCCCATTATCTCTAGCCTCTTCTTGGCTAACTCTCACATCTTGCTTTAACCCATATCTAGTAATCTGTGTGTCACCACGGGGTTGTGGCTTACTGGGAAGATTCTAACCTACGTCCATCTCAGGCCGGAGATTCATGGCGTCTGCCACACTTCCCTTCTTCCCAGCATTCTGTTCTGTCTACTACGCCCACCTAAGGGCTGCCCTATCAAAAGGCCAAGGCAGTCTCTTTATTAATCAATGAAAGCAACCCAAATACAGAAGGACCTCCTACACTACTCTTTGATGGTCTTCTCTCTGGAATAGAACAGCTCCATAGAACAGGACTTTTGAAAACTCCCTACGCAATATAGCCAGCCAAAAGCAAAAGTTGTAAAGACTAAATAAAAAAAAAAAACCACAGTTCAGAGAAAACAGTCACAATGCGCAGGGCTAAGGAAGGGTTAAGTGCGCGAGTCCTTCCACAAATAACACAGGGCTGGGGAGATAGCCAGATGGAGAAAGTGTGCTTTGTGAGCACGAGAGCCTGACCTCCATCATCAAAACCCATGTTCACACCACACACACGCATGCACACACACACGCACACACACATACACACTGGCATGTAATATCTAAGGAGCATCTGAGAAGAAGAAATTAGCACACGCAGGGACCCTGAGACCGGAACTCACCTCTGCCATCCAACAGAGAAGCGGTGCAGCATGGCTGCATGGCTGCATGGCTGCATGGCTGCATGCTGCAGTCCTTTGTGATCCCTGTACCCCACAGGGCTGATGCTAGGTGACCAGGAGCTCCACAGCACACTGAGCTACACAGGAGACCCTGCCCAGGACAAAGCAGGGAAGAGGGGACAGCCACCGGAGTGGCGAGGGTGAGCAGCGACCTCAGAATGGAGTAGACAAGGCCTTTGGGTCCCAGTGAGGACTTTGGCTTGTCATCAGAGGGCAGAGACTTTTGTAAATTCGTTCACTGATGAATCCCTGACATCCAGAAGGATGCCTGACACAGAACTGGTCAACCAACAGTTATAAAAATAAATAAACAGTATGAGATAACACAGAACTATGAAATAGTTCTGCTGTGAGGCTCAGTGGGGCTTTAAAAGGCAGATTACAGAAGACTACGGAATGTAGACAGCTGCGCCATCCTCCGTTCCAATCCTTTAACCCCCATCTACCATCCCCCACCATCCCTAATCCCCCATCCCCCATCCCTCATCCTTCATTCCCTAGCCCCATCCCTATCCTCCATCATACCTCATCCTCCACCCCATTTCCCATCCTCCACCCCGATCTATTATTCCCATCCCCTATCCTTCTCCATCCCCCATCTTTCTCTCTTACACACACATGCACACACACATACACATGCACGCACGCACACATACATTCACACACATGCACACACATATGCATACATGCACACACATGCACACGCACATGCATGCGCATACACACACATATGCATACATACACACACATGTGCACACACACGCACGTGCACACACACGCATACATGCACACACTCACATGCATACATGCACACACACGTACACACACGCACATGCACAATGCACACACACGTGCGCACACATACGCATACATGCACACACACGCGCGCACACATACACACAGTTATCCTTTCTTCCTTCCCTGTGGTATTTCAGGCAGATGCCCAGCATCTTGGCACAGTGTCTGCTGCATGCAAACCTGCAAAAGCTCCATTTACTTCCCCCTTCCCGAAAGAAATAGTAATGACTCCTTGGGAGGAAAAACAGAACCTACTCAGCCAAGAGCTTCAGGCTTATGCAGAGAGGCCTCACCGAGACACACGGGGATTGCAATGCTTCCCAATGAGTAGAATAGTCCCTCGACTGACTTTCTGGGGACTATACAATCAGACTTCCGAGGCTAAGAGAACTGACCACAAATCCACTCTTGACCACTGTTAGCTGTGTGGCCATGGGCAAACCACACTGCCTCTCTGAGCCTTTTCTATAAAAATGACAGGACCAGCTATAACAGGTGATATTGGAGACTGCAGGAGCAAGTTGAGGCTTGCAGATGTCCCATATCTGTGTGTCTTCCTCCCATCCCTTTCTGTAGCCCACTGTGTCCTCATCCTCCCCAAGACTCCATCCAACTGTCACTCCGGAGAGATGGAAGTGGGGGTTTTCCTGCCCCAGACACACGCAGGACTCTGTCTCTGCACAGTGTGTGGTGAACTGGCCTTGTTTGGGGGGAACAAGCCCATTCTGCAACCAGTTGTGACCCCCATGCCATTTGTCACGGGAGTTGGTTACCCCAATAAAACCTCTGTCCTGGAAAGTGAGAATGGTTGCTGGTCAGTGATTCCGCCAGGGCCATGCAGTTGTTCATCTGAGACTCTAACACTGCCTTCAGTGTCTCATGAAACAGGCTCAGTGAAGGACGGATGGACGATGGGTGGGTGAGACGGTGTATGGTGAATGGCACCCAGGAGCCAACTGGGGCACAAGGAATGGCCTTGGGAGGTGGTGCTGAGGGGGGGAATAGGTTTAGGAGTTGTGCAGGGATGAGCTCAGGCTTAACTCCGGAAAATCTGTGGACGTCAGTGTGTTTCTTTATAAAATGCTGATAGTCAGCATCTTCGTTAAGTTTACCGTCAGGATCGAGGATTCAAATAAAGGATCTGTGCCGCATCTGGGGCACAGCACATGCTCAGAAACCACTCTGTAAACATCCGGAACCTAGGACACTGTTGTGGCGGGGGCGGGGGTGACCTGCTAACTTAGGGAGGATCACTGTCATGTGGGGTCCCATGGAGACCCCTAGACAAGCAAGGGGAGGGGACTTTACCTTAGAGGAGCTCAGAGTTGACCTAAGAAGATGGATAACTTCTCAGCTGGGCCAAAGTGTGAACGTCATGTTTATAAGCCTTGTGAAGGGGTTGGAGAAATGGTTCAATGAATAACATACTTGCAAGCATATGGACCTGAGTTTAATCCCAAAAACCCACATAAAAAAACTGGGCATGGTGCCTTATGCTTGCAATCCCAGTTCTGGGCAGGCAGAGACAGAGAGAGATCTCTGGGCTTTCCTGGCCAGCCAACCAAACCTACTTGGTTTTAATAAGGACTCTGTCTCAAAAAATAAAACAAAACAGCTGTCCTCTGGCCTCTACACACACACACACACACACACACACACACACACACACACACACACACACATGCACACGCCCCCCCCACACATACACACACAAAGTAAAAAGAAACCTATTGAAGAGGACACAACCACTGACCTAATTAATTCCATTTCACGTTCCTATGATCTGTTCGCTTCCGAGTTAGTCTTTCCTCCTTGTACCTTAAACTCCTGGGTCACAAGGTAAACATCTTTGCAGCGCAGATTAGAAAAAGAAAAAAATCCCCATCTGCAAGTGGCAGGAATTTCTTTGGCACCAACAAAGCTTCTGTACAACCAACTCTAGGATGACGAGTCTCACCATAGTATGGCTGGATCTGGCAGCCATGAGGACACCCCCACTTTGGTCCTGGCCTTCCCTCTTCCCGCTGTAGCCCCAGAACTCTCTTCGGCACCTACAAGACAGACCTTAGGTTAGCCGGCTTCTGTCTTCTTCCCAGCGAGAACGCACCCCTTTCCTGCCTTACCGTTGCCTTTCTCCTCTTTATTTGTTCCTGGCCCTGGTCCAGTGGGATCCCCAAAGCCTAACTCCAGGAAAATGAAGGTGAAAACAGCACAGCCAGTAAAAGCACACATGGGAAGAAGCAAACGTTAATACAGTGGGCGGGGGTGGGAGGTGGCTGGCTTACTGGATTTGCTACTAACTGTGGGTAGTGAGCAACCGGATGCCTGGGCCTCAGTTACTTGAGAGTCAGCATTGTTGAAACTTGAGCTTGGTTTAGGAGAACAGTGATGAGAGGAGGAAGAACGCCGCAGACAGAGGAGAGACCTCCCAGATGGGACGTGGAAGTCTGAACTATCGAGTCTTCACCAAGTATCTCAGTCAGCTCCAACTGCTAGAAGCCAATGCCGTGAAGTCTGGAGACAGAGTTCGAAGGTCCAGCTCCAGCGTGCTGGGCTCTTCCTGACGTGGGGATGATGACCACCTCCCTGCTGCCTTCTCTGTGCGCTGGCATGGGAATTCAGGGTTCCTCCTCTTCATATAAGGGTCACCCTGGAGCCACGCCCTCATGACCTCATCTATGTTTTCCCCAATTCGTATTTGGATCAGGATTCACTCTGTACAGGTCGGGTGTAGACAGTCAGGACATGACAATGGCACCCGTGGCAAGGCAGGAGAGGGAAGGAACGGTAATATTTTGCAATGTCTCTCATCTTTGGCACAATCTGTCTTCCTTGCTGGAGCGAGTCCATGTCTTTAATCCTGGCTTAGATGGGAGCACTTGCACCTGACCCCCCATGAAGCTCCTGCAAGATTTTCATATACACTTTGGGGTCCTGGGCTCTGCCCCAGATACACTGAAGCAAAATCACCCAGGACAGAGCCAGGAAGTATGAGGTGGGTTTTGTTTTGTTTTGTTTTTTATTCTTCAAGTGATTTTTTTTGTTTGTTTATTAAAGAGTTATTTTATTTTAAACTGGGGGGCAGGGGTGAGTGTGTGTAGTGTCCAGAAAGGCCAGAAGAGGGCATCAGAGTCCCTGGTGCTGGAGTTACAGGCCGTTGTGGGCTCCCAGTGTGGATGATGGGAATCAAAACTCCAGTCCTCTGGAAAAGCAGCACTTGCCCTTAACTCTGGAGCTCTCTCTCGAGACCCTCAAATTATTTTCAGTTTACTTTTATTGAGGTAAAGTTCATTTAATTTAACACGAACCATTTCAAAGTCTGTGTTTTAGTGGGGTGTAGCCATCAGCCGTCCTAACGGCCCCCCAGATCAAGCTTCCCTCCAGGCAAGCAGCACTCTCTGCCTCTGTGAATTTGCCTGTCTGATGATCTTATACAAACTGAACGACATGCTGTGTCTTTCCCTGACCATCATCCTCACAGAGCCCACCCATATTGCGGCATTCGTTGGTCCTTTGCTCTTTTTAAAGGTTGAATAATATTCCACGGTATAGAAATACAACAATTTGTTAATCC
Organism: Ondatra zibethicus; assembly: GCA_004026605.1. Taxonomy (NCBI): domain Eukaryota; kingdom Metazoa; phylum Chordata; class Mammalia; order Rodentia; family Cricetidae; genus Ondatra; species Ondatra zibethicus. Next base: position 20,150 of record PVIU01018251.1, read on the forward strand.
CCTAATCAACTGATGGACATTTGAACAGCTTTTTGCCTTGACTGTGAGTAACTGTCTTCAAGCGAATTTGTTATTCAGATTTGATTTTTTTAGTTGACAACGAATTAATTGTAAGTCCCCAAAGGGTATAGAGTGATGTTCTGGGACATGTATACATTTTGCCACAATCAGTATAGGTTGTCTAGGCTTTCCTGCTTCTCAAACATTTACCATTTCTTTGCAATGAGGACATCCAAAAAACTAACTTTCTACCTACCTTAAACTATCCCAGGTAATATCATTAGCTATAACCATCCCCACCCCAGGATCAAGAACTAATAGTTAACTAACTCTTCCTTTCTGCCCGTGATGTTGATTGGCAGTGACAGGAATGGGCCCAGAGATTGTGTTGTAATGAAAATGAATCTAAGTTAAGAGAGACAAACATCACGTGACTTCACTCGGCTGTAGTGCCTGAGAGAGCTGAGTTCACCTGAGTGGAGCACAGGAGGGTGGAGACAGGAGGATGAAAGCGACTGATGAGTGGGTGCAAGCCACACATCACCTGACTCGGACTTCACTAACTGAAGAGCTGACATTTGAGGACCGGTCCTCAAGCCACAATCACTTGTAAAAGCAGACCTCCCAAGTCCATGCGTCTCACCCCAGTTCATCTCTGGGTCATCTGATACCGGAGATCTGAGCAGAGTGTGGGCATCTTCGTGTTTAATGAGGAATATTTATTTTAATTGTATGGTTGAAGAAATTTCTGATGGATGTGACCTAAACACCAAGCTGTAAGGAAAGGTGACTTCCAAGAAGGTCACAGAGGTGGGAGGGGTTGGCTCAGCAGTTAAGAACACGTACCATCCTTGCAGAAGACCCAAGTTCAATTCCCAGCACTTACATCTGGCAGCTCACATCTGTGCACACGCACACACACACACATGCACACAGACACACACATGCACACACACACACACACACACGATATATAAATAAAAGCAAAATGAACCTCAAAAAATGCTAGCTCTGCTTGCTTGCACGGGTTATATTTTTCCTATTTTTTTAAAAACATCTGCCTGTATTTATCAAGTTTTACAGAGCCCGGGATACAGTTCAGTTGGTAGAGGGCATATGCCTTGCAGATCTCCTCCAAACCAGTTTCACAGCAAGGATGTTTTACTTATATTGAGGATTAAAGTGCCAGGCAACAAAGCTGCCCGCGACGGCCCCTAACACAGTCAGCGCCTGGGCTGATTCCTCTCCCCAACCCGCTCCCACCAGCAAGCACACACCAACCCCCTCCTGCATTACCCCAAGTTCAGGCTGTCTCTGAAATAATACACATATATTAAGAGAGCCAGCAGCTAATTCCTATGCACGGGACACTTCTGCCTGGGGCGAGTGGTGCAATTTGCTTACTTACTGTGCTCTTCTCAGAGCCTCTGAAGAAAGGGGAGCCGGGGGCCAGAGCTCTGTTTGCTCTCCTGCAAATATCCATATTCCCCCACTACCTAAATTAACAGATTGAGGCTTTTGGGCATTTATGAGTGGTGTCTTTAATACAGCGCTGGAGTATTCGCCCTATAAATCCTTAGGAACAGACTTATGGATTGCCTATTACCTACTGGCATTATGAACTATTAATAAATCAGTTATGGTCATGTTGTTGTTGTTGTTTTTAATTGAATTTCTTCCTTTGGTGAGAGATGGGCCGTTCCTGTCTTGTGAAGGCTGTGATCTCCATAGAGGGATGGCAGGGAAAGGGGTGGAGGAGAGATCTGAAAAGGATACACAGTTTGGATGGAGGAAGGAAGAGGAGTCAGGGCCCCTGCCAGATGGGCGTTGTTGCAACATTGTATGGTGCCACCATCAATCTCCCAGTGTCCTAGAGCAACGGAGGCTGCCTGTACCTCCCCCTGATATTTCTCTGCCCAGACTCCTCTGGGCTGCCTCTGCATTTACAGCTTTTCTGCTCAGCATGGCACCCTTGGGTACAGCCAGGATTGCCCAGCTGCTTATCCCGTGTGTGCACACCGCACCTCACTGACCCCAGCTCCCCGACTCCCTGAGCCCCTCCCAGCCAATAACTCACCAGCCACCTGCCCATTTTGAGGTTCATGTTCCATTGTAGAAGTTCCTTTCTGGAAGGCATGATCTAGAAGTCTAGGGAATGGTGTCTCCTTTGCAGTCGGCATTCCCAGAAGCAACTGCCTCCCAATCCTCCTCTTCCTCCTCCTCTTTAGTGTGTGTATTGCATAATGTGCATACATGTGTGTCTGTATACTTGCATGTGTGTGTATGGATGCTCATGTGCATACGTGCATACACTCGAGGAGACCAGAGGTTGAGGTTGGCGGTCTTCCTCAGTCTCCTCTTTATTCACTGAGGCAGGGTCTCTCCCTAAACCCCAAGCTTGCTGACCCCATCTAGTCTAGCAGGGGGACCCCTTGCCCCTACCTTCTGACTGCTGGGATTACAGGCAAGCGGCTGGGTCCTCCAGCATTTGCAGGTGTTCTGGAGACGTGAACTTTCGCCCTCACACCTCTGAGTCACTTCCCACTGACTTCCACTGAGTCTCTTCCCATTGATGTCCAGTGGCAGAACTCACAGCTGCCTCGGAAGGGTACGACCCTGCACACTGTGAGATCCACCCATTGCCCATTCTACGGGAGACGCCACAGCAGCAGGGCTGTGACCTACTGTTACTACACTTGGAATTCTTCACAAACAACTCCTTCCTCCAAACCTTCCTAAATCCAGAATGGTAAAAGAACACCGTCACCACGGTGGCCACTTGTCCCCTGGGTGGGACTGAGCCACTGTGGTCAGTAAGTGTATTCCCTGGCAGGACACTTGCTTAAATGACCCTACGGTCATTGAGCCCACCCTCTCTCCTCTCAGTTGTCATAGCTGCTCCTTAAGTCTGGACATGTCACCGAGACGAGTGCCGTTCGGTCATTGTCCTACAGAAGGTTTCGTCACCAATCAGTTGTGATCAGTTGTAGGAGGAATGGTTTCTGGGAACAGACCCCATGGTACAAGGAATTGCTGGTTTTTACAATAAAGCACTTGCGTCTCTCGGCTCCATCGGTCAAGGCACATATTTCTCACCGGAAGCTCTCCTCTAAGAGATGACTTGCGGACACAGGCTCATCTTGCCAAGTGAGGCCAGACTCTTCAATACGGGAGCTCCACACTGAGGCAGGAGAGCAGAAAGAGTGGGGGAAGTCTTCAAAGAGCATCTGGGTGTCACGGGGGAGAACACAGCCTTGCTCCTCCAACTTAATTCCAAAGGAGCCTGGGAACTTTGATCTTTCCATGTGCTGCGAAAGCAAAGATAACCGAGCATCAAACCAGTGTCTGCTCCAACTAAGCACAGCCAGGAGTCCAAAGATGTGTAGAAGACATCACCCTTGCTCTCTCAATGAAGCCAGATGTTGTCTAAGGACAGAAACGATCATTTCTGGGTGTGGCGCACACCCATTATCCCCGCACTTGGGAGGAGACAGGGGGATTGTGAGTTTGAAGACAGCTAAATAGTGAGTTCTAGGCTATGCTGGCCTGGTGGTCATAACCTATGGACAAGAAGGAAGGGGAGATAAAAAAGAGAGAACAGGAGAGCTGGGAAAGGAGGAAGAGAGACTAGTATCCTCCTGAACACACCCATGGGCAGTGCTTAAAACACAGCTGAAGTCCTTCAGGGGCCACAGATTGCAAGTGAAGAAAATCTGCAGAGGTCATGTAGCGCAACTCTTACTTGAAAAGCTTCCCAGCATCTTTATCAACATTGTATTATTTATGTCTCTTCACCCCCCACCCCAAGGGGTAGACCGAACAAACCAGAGTCCATTCCTCATAGATCTGAGGAAACCAGTGTGAAGAGTAATACTAAGAAAGCAGAGTCAGCCAGCAGTCACTGAGCACAGTGATGGTGAATTCCATGACCTCAGCTGGACTGGGCTGTGGCATGCCCTGACATTTGGAGGAACACATTTCCGGGTATGCAACAACTTCACGCATTCAATGGGTTTATCACATTCATCGCTATGTTCCACAACGCTCGCGATGTCGGACTTGAGATTCACCTGGAAAGAGTGGGTTATAGGTGGCCAGACGCAGGGTGGCCATTGTGATGACTCTTAAAGCTGGCCATGAAGACCCAGAGCATGGATAAGGATGAGGGTGGCCCAGGCATTGAGAAGGCATCGGGGGTTCTGGGTAGGAAGTTAGGGGAGGGCCGCTGAGTGATTGACATTTCCCCTCTGCCTCAGACACATCTTTGCTATTCCTTTGCAGTGATTGCCAGAGCTAGAACCAATGTGTTCTTTCTAATCATGTAAATGAGAAGCCTCTGTTGACAAGATCACTCTGCAATGAAAAGCCTGGCTCCAAAGTCAGGAAATGGGCACTGTAGCTCTAGCCTGTGACCCAGGACTGATGTCATCTCCTCTCAGGCCTTGCTCGCCCCTTGGGCACCAGGGCCACATGAGAGACAACAAGGGAGGAGTGACTAGGTCCCAATCCCACCTTAGACAGTGGCTGCGCCCCTCAAGTTATTCATGTACCCCGTCTTTTGTCTTCCTCCTTATTGTAGGCAAGAAAGTTGGGTTTTCTATCCCCAGAGGTACCCAAAGACAGGGTGGCTGTGGCCAGGGAGGAGACATCTCTAGGCAGACGGCTCCTTCAGATGGAATCTCAAAGAGGAACACAGATTTGCCACCAACACCCCTCACTACTTGGATTGCCAACAAGATGCAGGCGCTGCAGAAGCCACCTCTGTGATGTGAGGACGAGGGTCGCCGGGCGAGAGTGGAGAAGTCTGGAAGCAGGACTTCGGAGAGCCCTGAGCCCTGAGGAAGTTTCTCAGATGGTAGCCAGTCTCATGCACTGGAAACCCCTGACAAACACCACATCTCGGTTTATTTATAGACCTGTGACATTCTAGCTGAACCTGAGTCAGCCAGTCATTTGTTTTGCAGTTGCTCTGGGCCCATCAGATGCGTCCCAATCCTATCAACAACCCATTTCAGAAATGCACGAACCAAAGCTGGGGAGAAGGTGAGTGGTTAATTCAAGAAAACACAGCAAATAAATTTGAGCTCTCTCTCTCTCTCTCTCTCTCTCTCTCTCTGTGTGTGTGTGTGTGTGTGTGTGTGTGTGTGTGTGTGTGTGAGAGAGAGAGAGAGAGAGAGAGAGAGAGAGACTGTCTGTCTGTATTACTGGAGGTAAGAAAAGACAGACAGGCACACACACACCTCACCCTACCTATTCTCACTTGCAAAGCAAACAGTCTACCATTGAACTAAGTCCCCAGCCCTAAATTTTATCTCAGGGCCCAGGGCTCTTAATTATAATCTGGGTTTTGTTCTTCTGGGTCTCTGTTCCCCGGTCTACAAAATGAAACAGCAGAGAGCAATGTTATGAAGAAGCTAAAGCTTTGGGCTTTAAATCCTAAGAATCATCAATTCAAATCCTGCATCTGTCCCTTAGTGTTGTGTGACTTGAGAAAATTACTAAGCCCCTCTGAGCCTTGATTTCCATTTTAGTGAGTCTTGAAGAGTGTCCACCTCATAGTGTTGATCTAAGGATTGATCATCATGTTAGCATCTATATTAGATGGTATGTAATGGTCCCTGAGGCTCAGATGGCCTCGCCTGGCCCTTTGGACACAGGGTTTCCATAGCACTCATGACTACCTTGATGCTCCGCATCCTTCCTAGGAGGGCGGTACTGCAGCTGCATCCTATGTACACAAGACAAATTGAATCCAGAAATGTTTCTTCTGAAACCAACCGTTTTAAGACAATTGTTTACAACTCTGTTTACTCCCCACAAGGGCCACCCCTTGGCATGCAGCCTTCCCTGCCATGGGCAATGGAGGAGAGGAGAGACTCACCCCCCAGGGGCTTCTCTGAACCCCAAAGCACAGTCAGAAGCCTGAATACGGGAGGGAGGGGTTGTGTGGAAATGATAAGGAGTGGGTTACGGGGGTTACAGAAAACAATGAAACTGTAATATTTTCACAGCAGATTTCATCAGTGCTGCCTGAGTGCATTCCATTAAACCTCATTTATTAAATTTTGAGGAACATAATTTAGATATAAGATTCCGGACAAACAGGTTTCGGAATAGCTGATTCCAAATAGCGTCAATGTGCCCCATGCGTGGAAAATAAGCTGATGCTTCTCATTTTGATGGTCTCCAGAGAGTCTTCATCTACAGCTCATGGTGGGAAAGGAGACTATTTGGAGCTGGAGGGTGGGAGGGGGCTGTGATTTGGAGTCTGCCCCCATCATCCCAACAGCCGTTTGGAGAGATTCCCGGCCCTGTAGCATAAACATCTCTCAGGCAGTGCTTCTCTGTGTTCTAGAATTTCTTTCTCTCTTTCTTTCTTCCTTCCTTCCTTCCTTCCTTTCTTTCTTTTATTTTTTGGTTTTTCAAGACAGGGTTTCTCTGTAGCTTTGGGGCCTGTCCTGGAACTAGCTCTTGTAGACCAGGCTGGCCTCGAACTCACAGAGATCCGCCTGCCTCTGCCTCCCGAGTGCTGGGATTAAAGGCGTGCACCACCACCGCCCGGCGAATTTCTAAGCCAAGAAGTGGGTAGGCTGGAGCCCAAGGCAACAAGGTACCCAGATAGCACGGATACTTTATTTATTTATCCCAGAGTCTGTGCCTCCCGAGATGTTCCCTCATTCCCTTACAATTTCTTCTGCTAATGTATCACAGCAAGACTTAATCAGGATCTTTGGGTCCTGAAGTAGACCACACTTTTATTCCACAATTTCAAGGCCATTGGAAACCCTTCCAGCCTACACCAAGCCCCAAAGTCTTCCTCTGCCCGCCAAGCTTAAGGTGGCCCTTTGTGCAAAAGGGAGGAGAAGGAACTCCAATGCAAGCCTGAGACTTACTCTGTGAAAATTACTTCTTGTCTGGTCCTGGGCCATACAAGGCATGGATATATATTCGATGAAAAACCGACCCTCAAAGAGGTGCTCTATGGCCAGGTCCTCTGAATTAAGACACCCTCTCCAGGAGGTAGGAGAAAAGCTTGCGTACTTTAGAGCGCCCAGGAAGCTCAGAAAGCTACCAGAGTCATGAGGCAACATATGCAGAAACTGTTGCTTGGAAAGGGGTCTCTTCCGTGAAGGTGCCTACAAATTGTGTGAGGAGCTTCAGGTGCAGCCTTCCTGAATCATTTCCCATGTTGGGGAGCACTTCCTGGTGATGCAGATGCCTTTGGGTCATCCATGCTCCTGTATGTGACCCCAGTATACACTGGATCACCAAGTTGGACCTGGATGGAGTGGTTTCTTTGATCTGTCTTCTATGTCCCATCTGGGATGAATAGATATCAGTTCGCATCTCCCCCAGAAAAGCCACACAACAGAGGGAAGCAGGGGCCCCAGGATCACTGGGAGGCTGGCTGGCAGACGCAGGGGTTGAACCCCGATGGTGTTTCAGAAGACTAGAGGCTCAGTTCTGATGTAGGTCATGACAACAATCCTTGGATGCACAGGTGAGAGGCAGAACTTCGCTACACACAGCTCCATAGATTCTGTACTCTTGCGGGAACGTACCCAAGGGTGGACCTTGGAACAAGATACAGACAAGCTGGACCACGAGGAGGTGGTGTCTTATAGACTCCTGGTAGATCCAGAAGTCTGAATCACGTCATAAACTCCAGGGGGAAGAATTCTGTCTGTTTGCCTGGTATCTGGCTTTGGGAGATTAGGATTAGTGTGAGAACCATGAGTCCCATGAGGGGATTGCTTGCAGTGTGGGCTTACTCAGTTTCTCGAGGAGAGGATGTACCCAGCCTGTAGCCAAGATCTTAAGTCTAGGTCAAGATGGCATGAAATACAATGCCAGACTGGCTTCAGTTCAAATCCTACCCCCACCGCCTGCTGTATCCTGACTCCTCTTACAGACGGAGCGAATTCTGAACCCCACACCCTTTCCTTGCTTGTGCTACAAAACGCTTCACAGTATGAGAGTTTCTCATCTTCCACTCAGACTCCCTTGGTCGCCTGAAGTGCTTTAGCTGAGGGTCTTTGGTGGTAGACTCTTGCTCTTCTAAGCCAGGACAGGCACAGCCAAAGAATCAATACACACCCCAACCAGAACCCGTACTTAGCCAGCCCAGCAGAGTGAGATACAGATGACCATTCCCTTCACCCTTTGGTGGGGATCTGTAAGGCCGGGCTCTGCCTCCCAACCTTCCAGGGTCTCCTAATCGATTGAGCTCCAGCTGCCCAAGGCAAAAGATGGCTTGATAAACCACCTTTAGGTAACGGCCATCTTTTTCTTATCTTTCTCCAACAGGCCTCTTTTCTCCTACTGTTGAATTCAAATCCTCTCCTCCAAGGCTGCTTCTGGAAAGATCTGAATGAAGAATGTTCCTGTTGTCTGTGGGAGCTCAGGCATGCGGTTGAAGTCCTCTGCTGTGCCTCGGTTTCTTCATTCATAAATGGGACTCATTTTCTTATGGCATTTGAGCATGAGGTGAGTTAAAATGTGCTAAATCACACTTTGAAAAGTGTCCAATCTGCAGAAAATACTGGCAACAATAGCAATGACTATGCCCAAGGTTTAGAGAGTGGGCCTGGCTCCTGTTGGGACTTCAGTGCAATGTTTGCTTCTTGAAGAAGATGGAGTCTCTGGGGACAGAGGGCAGCTTTTCTGTAGCATTCTTTTCATCCTGGTTACAGCTATGGTCTTCTGGTTGCCTGGAGCCCACTCAGTCTCACAGAGCAAGGACACTTGCCACAAGACAGTGGTTGCAGGAGACAGACGAGCATCTCTGGGGAACTATAGAATCACACTGTCATTGTGCACCAAGGGAACTATAGAACCGTAGAATCACACCGTCATTGTGCACCAAGAGAACTATAGAACCGTAGAATCACACCGTCATTGTGCACCAAGGGAACTATAGAACCGTAGAATCACACCGTCATTGTGCACCAAGGGAACTATAGAACCATAGAATCACACCGTCGTTGTGCACCAAGGGAACTATAGAACCGTAGAATCACACCGTCGTTGTACACCAAGGGAACTATAGAACTGTAGAATCACACCGTCATTGTGCACCAAGGGAACTACAGAACTGTAGAATCACACCGTTGTTGTACACCAAGGGAACTATAGAACCATCATTGTGCACCAAGGGAACTATAGAACTGTAGAATCACACCGTCATTGTACACCAAGGGAACTATAGAACTGTAGAATCACACCGTCATTGTGCACCAAGGGAACTACAGAACCGTAGAATCACACCGTTGTTGTACACCAAGGGAACTATAGAACCATCATTGTGCACCAAGGGAACTATAGAACTGTAGAATCACACCGTCATTGTACACCAAGGGAACTATAGAACTGTAGAATCACACCGTCATTGTGCACCAAGCAGGGAACAGATTGGGCACAAGGGTTCAGACCAGGAGACCCTTCTGATGACTGAGCTCTCCTGGTACTCAGGTGCTGAGCGTGAGATGTTTGTGTGCCCTCTCTCTAAAGAACTCATGCTCACACTCTCTCCACCCCATCCCTCACCCCCACTCTTACTCCTCCCTTTTGTAGAACTCTCTGGCTCCGTTGAGAGCCTGTTGTGCCCAGATTATGACCCCCAGAGACCAGAGAAGCCCAGACTGTAATAAGCAAGGTTTATTTAGTGTAATACAAACTAGTTTGGAACCCGCCCCATCGCAGCGAGGTAGAAAGGAGTTAGAGCTCCCCGGTGGGGTGAGCTTTTAAAGGCAGGAGAGACACAAGCAGCCCTTCGGGGCAGTTAGGGGGGTTTGGCACGGGTGCAATTTTGCTTTCTCTCCCAGTTTTTCTTTGTTCATAGAGCAAGGCCACCCTGTTTCTGAGTCAGGCCATCTTTATCAGCCTATACCAGGTGGCCGGGCGTAATTTCTCGGGTGGGAGGGGGAAGGCCACTATCTTCCTGGGAACAAGCTAGTCTGGGTTTCTTTTTTCAGGAAATTCCTTCTCGTCCCCTTGAGAACTTTTGAGAATAAGGGGTGCGGGTCTCACAAGTCCTGTGGGCTCTGACCCAATTGAGAAACAATTAATCCAGTCTTGGGACTTCCTCAAGTACAGGATCTCCTGCCTGCCTCCCTGCACCAAACATTCGGCAAGAGGGGTACGGAGCATGTCACCTTACAAAACAGAAGCAAAAGCAAAAGTGGGTGTTCCTTAGAGAAGAGTGGCTCGGAAACAGCTTACAGAAGACACAGAACCAGGTGTGCTCAGACATTGTTGCAAGGCCACCAGCTCAACATCCATTTGCCCCCACACTGGGACGAATGAGAAGAGGAGGTAGGGTGGACCAGAGTGGATGCCTAGTTAAATTCCTCACTGTCTGAGTTAAGGTTTCTATTGCTGTGAACAGACACCTTGACCGGAGTAACTATTACAAAGGAAATTATTTAATTGAGGTGGCAGCTTACAGTTTCAGAAGTTCAGTCCATTATCGTCATGACGGGGAGCATGGTGGTGTGCAGGCAGATGTGGAGGAGTAGCTGAGAGTCCTAACTCTTGCAGGCAACAGGAAGTCGAGCGAGATACTGGGTGGTACCCTGAGCATAGGAAACCCCAAAACCTGCCCCCACAGTGACACACTTCCTCTGACAAGGCCACACCCACTCCAACAAAGCCACACCTCCTAATAGTGCCACTCCCTACGAGATTATGGGGCCAATTACATTCAAGCTACCACACCCTCCCACCCTCATTCCATGAAAGGAAAATTCATAGTTCATAGATCAGCCTATCACTAGGGTTGGTCCTCTTCACACTTTTGTCTTTCGTTGGCCCTGCCCCTCAGTAGAATACTCTTGAAGAGCAAGGAACCTTGCCTGAAATGCTTAATGCCACATCCTCGGGGTCTGGTATTTGGTTCATGGTTCCAGACTGGGGCAATGATTGAATGATTAGAGCAAGCATTGAATACCTGAATGAATGAACAAATTTTATAGATGCTCATGAAAAGCCTCCTCTAAACCACTAGATCCCCTTTAATCTTGCCCGGAGAATTATCTCAAGCCTCAGACGTGCACAGCACACTGGGAGAAGCCCAGCAGACTTCCCCCCAGGGAGACTGAATGAGTCTGACCATGACGTCTTAGCTCTGGCAGCAGAGCAACTTAGCCAGGTGTTCCTTCCAGACACGCACTGACATTTTCCCCAGAGATAACACTACCAACACAATTTCGTCTATATTAGTTCATTTCCAGGGATGTTTTAACCCCTCTCGAAACTGAACCACTGCCCTGATCGCCTGCCTCTTTTTCCACCTCCGAGTCCCCCGATGAAAGCCTGTAGGGCCATACCTCTCCCTCCGCTCTGCTCACTGGGGCATTGTTTAACAGAAACCCGAAGCAAACGCGGTGACAAAACAGCTCTTGCAAATGTTCCTTAAGGGATTTAAAACACCCTTTGTACAACGGCTAAGCACCCATGAGGTCTCAGGCTTGCTTTACTCAGGGTGGAGACAGGACAACAGGAAGCACAAGGCAAGTTGTTCCCTTTGGGAGACACATGTGGCTTCACAGCTGAGCCCAACATAGTACCACAAGATAACTTTGACAAACAAGGGGCTTGGTGGTGTGATGGAGCGGGACGCCAGTGCCTAGATGAATCGCCCACAGGACTTTGAATTACCTTCAGCATTAGACAGAGGCTCTGGAAGGCTTAATGAAGAATCCGCAGGGTAAATAAACCAGACCCATGGGGTTCTTGTAGGAGCAGAGACAATGGAGCTCAATAAAAATGGCCATGCCTGTGTTGTAACTCATTCATCCATGCCTATGAAAGGCAGAGACCCGAGGACAAGCTCCTCCGCTAAGAACGCCAGAACCTCAGAACTGATGGACTTTCTGCATGCAGCCAAAGTGGAAGTCTGTAGCAAGCACCGGAAGTGCTCCTCAAGACTCTAAGGACCCATGAGCCAACTTCAAATGGACCTGAGGTAGCCTCCAGTTCCAAACAGAGTTCACTGTTTGAGAGACCAGAGCAGAGTCCTTAATTTGTATGTCTTGAAACAGCCTTATTTCTCCATCCATTTTGAAAGATAGCTTTGCTTGGCAGAGCACTCTGGGCTGACAGGCGGCTACTTATTTACTTTCAGGGTTTGAAATGTCCAGGATTTCCTGCTTCCCTGGTTGGGGGTTGCTGATGGAAGATCCAGCATTCCTCCGATAGCTCTGCCTCTGCGTGTGAGTCCGCCTTTCCCCTCTGTGGGTTTTAGCACTTGTCTTTGCGCTCTGGTTTTGACATCTTTACCATGACATGCCATGGGGAAGTTCTTCTCTGGTTATGTGCTTGGGATTCTAAAGCCTCTGGTGTTTGGCTGTCAACTTCTTTCTCCTGGATTTGCAAACTTTCCTGCTATGTTTTTTCTATGATAATTTGTCTATTGTGCTTGATTTTTAGCCCAATTCCTCCTGTCCCATGGATATTTAGGCTTGGTCCCTTGAATGTATCCCAGATTTCTTGGAATTATGAGTCATGTCCATTGACTTTTTTCCTCATGTATGAATGATTTTATCACTTTCTGGACTCTGTCCTACACTCCAGCATTTTGCTCTTCTGCATGGTCTTGTCTGTTGCTGATGCTCTCTGATGTGTTTTGTGGTTGCTTTCCTTCCCAGAATTCCTGTTTGGCTCTTCACAGGTGTTTCAATCTGTTGCTGAATTTATCTTCTGTATCTTGTGCTTTTTCCTCCAACTTGTGATTTCACTCACGTTAAACACCATCTTGTCAAGATCTTGACTGGTGTCTTACTTACTTATTGCTATGATGAAACACCATGACCAAAAGCAAGTTGAGAGGACAGGGTTTATTTGACTTACACTTCTATATCATAGTCCATCACTGAAGGAAGTCAGGACAGGAACTCAAGCAGGGCAGGAGCCTGGAGGCAGGAGCTGAAGCAGAGGCCATGGAGGGTGCTGCTTACTGGCTTGGTCACATGGCTTGTTCAGCCTGGTTTTACCAGCCCAGGGAGGGCACTACCCACAATGGGCTTGGCCCTACCCCATCAATCACTAGTTAAAAAAATACTCTACAGGCTTGTGTACTGCCTGATCTTAAGGAGGCGTTTTCTCGGCTGATGCCCCCTCCTCTCAGATGACTCCGGTTTGTGTCAAGATGAATTGAAATTGCCCAGCACAAGTGGATTTCCTTACCAGGCTCACCTGCTGACTTAAGCCATCTGTAAGGTCACCCGTCCTTTTTTAAGGCAGGATTCTGAATTCTTCCTCACACATCTCACTCACCTCGATGATGTGGGGGAAAGTGGGACGTTGGGGGTGGGGTGTGGTGGGAGGGTTGTCTCATTCTGTATTTCTTTGTTGTTTCTCCGTGCATGTTGGGATTCACAATGTCTTCCCACTTGAGCGTGCCCTTTTCTCTGACTCTGCTGTTGGCTGGTTAATACAAGAGGGTTTCTTATTGCGAGGTAAAAAGCAAAAACTGGCAGATAAGTGGGGGGTCCCACTGAGTCTCACCCTAAGTACCTGCAGGGCCTGTGACTCCCATAAGAGTCATTGGGAGGAGTCAGAGATTGAGTCTGAGCCCATACGTTCTCAGCTGTGCTTCAGAACAATGGTAGAACATGGCTCCTGGGGGCCTCACAGTTCACATTCTCTGTTTCGGGCAGGAAGGCCAGTAGCCGCTCTCCTATGCCTATACCGTTGGTCCTGTCCAGTTGGTCTGCCTAACACAGGTTGTCTCCGAGCTCTACAACTTGACACCTTGAGTACATCCCAGGAACCTCAATTTCCTGGTCTGTGAAATGGGCACAAAGCAGCACCCGATTATCACGGGCACGGCTATGAGGGCCAATGAGTCTGGTGTGCCAGTGGCTTTCCTGTGGCTGTGCTGGAACACCGTGACCAAACGCGACTTAGAACAGTTTTTACTTTTAGCTTATGGTTCCAGAGGGATCAGAGTCCATTATGGCAAAGGGACACGGGAGCAAGCGACTGGCCATGGTGACGGGGCAGGAAGCTCAGAGCTCACAATCTTCACAAAGCAGAGAGAGCGGACTGGACGTGGTGAGAGGTCTTTCATCTCGAAGCCTGGCCCCAGTGATGGGCTCCCTTCAGCAAAGCTGTATTGCTTCCACAAACGGAGCCGCCAACTGAGGACATTTTCATCCAAGCCACACAATGCCTGCCTCACAGCTTCCAGTGCTAACCTTCATTGTCCCTCTGTGCACCCTGCGCGTCCTCTGACACTAGGGTTCTGAGTGCACCTATCTAGAAAGCTCCGAGCCACAGCAGCCAGACTTAGCATCCTGCTTGTGTCTGTGTCTTCAGTGAAGCTCAATACCCTGAGAGAGATGGGGCGGGGGAGGGGATGTTTGTTGAATAAATGAACGACAGAACAAACGAGTGAAATAAATATTCTGCATTCTGCTCCGCGTGCTTTGTGATTTTTGACACCTCGATTCACAGTGCTCCCTCCCGACTGTAACCGTAAAAGGTGAGTCGGAAGATCTCGAGTCCTTCCCGTGGGTCCTGCTCATCACACGTCTGACCACACGAGCCGGTGAAGAGTGAAGAGGACCTGTCCCAATGCAGAGACACCAGCGAGCCAGAAACATCAGAACCCAGCCTTTCCTCAAGCTAATAGCATCGCCCAAAGCAATCTGGGGCCGCCCCCTCCCACTCTGTAGTCACAGGCTGTCCCAAGATGTTCCGCTGCCCAGACGGCTAAAGGAAAACCAGAATGGGACACAAGGATGGATGTATAGGCCCCCTTCCAGTGCCTTACAAAGCATTATATTTGGCCAATTTAGGAAGTAAACCAAAATAAAAAAAGATATCAAGTAAGGAAAAGCAAACACTGTCGTGAACCAAAGCTCAATTGGGAGACCACAGTGACTTAGGTTTGACCTCCTTATGATCAGCAGCACTCCACTGGAAATTGATGCTGCTTACCCATGGCAGACATCACTAATCAATTACAGCATGCTTTTGCTTTAGTCGGTGATTCAATTGCTTCCCATCCTGTTGATTGGAACAAGCCGCTGCTAATCTATTAGTCACCATACAGCATTAAACTCCCTTCCCAAACCTGACCTAGATGCTCACAGCACCCATGTAACCCACAGACTTCCTTGCCTGGTTTCTCTAATGACTCAGATGGTGCAGTTATAATGACGTCAGCATGTCAGGACAGAGCAAATCATTCGTTTCTTTCAGTGCCCCCCTCCCCCACCTTCAACCTCCCCAGCCTCCATAACTCTGTTGCTTTTTCTTAACCTCCTGTTAGAGGAACATAATACACAATGGCAGGGCGGGAGAAAGGGCTCAGTGGTTAAGAGCCAGCGTTGGTCTGGAGGAGGAGCCAAGTTTGATTCGAAGCACCCACATGAGGCAGCTGACAACTGCCTGTAACTCCAACTTCAGGTATCTGGTATCCTCTGACCTCCCAAGCACATACACAAACACGTGTGTGCATAGGAATAATAAAAATGTAAATAAAAATAATACACACAGGGGCAAAATATGCTCCGTGTTCACTATAAATCGTCACAGAGAGGAATGGGAGGTAGCTCCATCAGTAAGTGCTTAGCTTGAAAGCATGAGGGTCAGCGTTTGATTTACTCAGAACCCACCTGCAAAGCCAGGGCTAGTGTTCTGGGGAATTCCTGGGAGGAGCCAGGAGGATTCCTGTGCCCCCCGTGTTGAACAGTCTATCTGAATTGGTGAGCCTCAGAGTCAGAGAACATCCCAGTGGCCAGTGATAAGGAGGAGCCAGGAGGATTCCTGGGCCCCCGTGTTGAACAGTCTATCTGAATTGGTGAGCCTCAGAGTCAGAGAACATCCCAGAGGCCAGTGATAAGGCGGAGCGGGTACAGGCACTTGGCGCCAAGCCTGGGTTCAATCCGTGGGTGCCACGTGGTAGAGAGAGAGAGACCTGACTCCCTCCAAATTGTCCTCTGACCTCCACCACATGCGCAATGCGCACCATAGCAAGGGCATGCAGCCCACCCCCACGCGCATACACACGCATCCAGTGAGATATATTACTAAAGTTGTTCGTGACTTTGTGTAGTACCCTTCCATTGAGGCTCCGAGACCGTGACGAATGCCTTCCTGGTTTAGGATCAGCATCGTCTGCTGACCTGCCAGACCCTGTGTCTCACAACCTCTGTGCCATCTCTACCGAGCATTGCCCCTCTTGGCACTAGCGGCACTGAGTTCCCAGTGTCCTATCACGGTACAGTTCCCCATTCGCCCCTCCCCTGAGCCCGGCTTGGTTTCCGAACCGGCTCCTCTTCTGTCTTCCTTATCCTAATTTTCATTGCTTTTCCTTGGTTCCCCGTTGTGGGTGCTAGGGGCGGGAGGCATACCGAATACCTGGGGGAATAAGCCTGGTATAAATAAACAAATAAAGCCCTGATGACTATGGGGCACTATTTAAGATCTCGAACATCAGATTCACCAGCAGGTGTTGGGGGCTGGAAGTCATGGGGAGAAACCATGAGAGTCTGTCCTGTTGAGCATCTTTCTCTTCTTTTCCTTTTGAGCACCTGAGAGAGCAAATAAACGCATGGGAGAGCATAGCACAGCTCTGGGTCCCTCTGTGTTCCTAAATGCCTGAGATCACTAAGTAGCCTCCTAAATCAACTTCGCAATAGGCACACAGACTTTAACAACAAGCATGAGGGTTCGAGGCATTGGGGTGGAAGAACCATTTCTCTCGTGGCCCTCATAACTCCCAGTTATTGGTTGCCTAAATTACCTGTGGGAAACCAGGAGGGTTTGAAGCTAAATGTGTGGGCTTTGGAGTTAAGGTTCACATTCTGCCATACAAACTATTCTCTGCTCACCTTTGTTCATGAGCCTCGGTTTCTCTTCTGGGATTGTTCAGTGGCTTATGGGAAATAATATATGAGAAATGTTTCGGCACTTGGTATAAGAAATTATGAAGTAGCCATTACTGATTACCCCTTTCCCTGAGTCTTGACAACTGGAGGCTCTGCTTTGCTGCACCTGCTGGAGGAGGGGATAGTGTAGCTGCAGCCCTCGTAGCCTCAAGACCAGAGTCAAGTACAATGGGTTGTTTAAAATAAGCTTTGGGAGAGATGGCTCAGTGGTTAAAAGTATACACTGCTCTTCCAGAGGACACAGGTTTGGTTCCCAGCACACACTTTTGGTGGCTCACAACTGCCTGTAACTCTAGCGCCAGCAGATCTGACACTGTCTTATGGACTCCACAGACACGGGATGGCTAACCTTGACCATCAGTTTGATACTCCTAAGAAGTGAAGACCTCAGTTGAGGAATTGCCTCCATCAGGCTGGCCCACGGACACATCTCTGGGGGTGTTTGTTGATTGCTGATTGGTGGTACCACTGTGGGAAGTACCGTGCATAGCAGGTGGACACAGGCTCTCTAAGGTAACGAGCTGAACGCAAGCCTAAGAACCCACAGTAGTGTTCGCCAGGGTCTCTGTTCCAACTCCTTCTTCTAGGTTCCTGCTTCGACTTTTCTGGAAGTGTAAGCCAAATAAATAAGCCCTTCCCTCCCAACTTGGGCCATAGTGTTTATCAAAGCAAACTGGAACAGGTCACCTGAATTACACACACACATACACACACACACATACACACACACACACACACACACACACACACTACAAAAAATAATCAAAATAAATTTTAAAAAATAAAATATGCTTCAGAATATCAACCCACTTCCTACTCTTCCACTTCCTACTCTTCCGTTATAACTATTTCCTCCTTCCTAGGAAGACCTCTCTCCAAAGTGCACCCTCTGCTGACAGGGATTGGCAACAAAACCTCTCAAATTCAGCAGGAGATAATGGAATGAGCAGCCATAGACTGAGCCTTGTCCCAGCCTGGGTCTTGGGCGTGGCCAAGCAATACCCATCAAGTGCACAGAAAACGTGGTGAGTGTGCGGCTGCATCAGTCCCCAACAGGTCAGCTCTCCCTGTGTGTAAATTCTACAGCCAGAGTACCTAACAATTTATATTCTTTTCCAGGTCAAATAAGATGACAAGAGGATTTAAAAAATGTGTCTCAGAAATGTGTAGACAGAGCCCAGGAAGGCAGCTACAGGGAGAGTCCTGGTTAATTCTGAGATTCCAAATAGCCAGCTTTTCCATCAATTTCCAGGACCTCATTCCTCGCCCTCCTTCATTCTCAGAATTGATGTTTGTGTTTCCACCAGGCTAGAGACCAATCCTCCTCAGCATCCTCCGTCAGAGAGAATCAGAAATTTTCCACCTGGGATGCTACAAATTGCATTTCTCAACACAGTTCTGGGATACGGGGTGTGAGCAGCATAGCTAAGTGATCAGAACCCAAGGGCCCTGACTTTATCACCATCAAGCAGCTGAAGCTCCAGACAAGGCATGAAGTCTCCTGTCCACCAAGATCCAAGAAGAAAGCCCCTGTCAGTCTGAAAGCAACTCCCTGGGAAGTCTGCAGTCTGGAGGGAGGCTAGAACAAGGCCCCACCGCTTCTACCTGTGTGACTGGGAGCATTTGCTCCATTGCTTACAG
This sequence comes from Ondatra zibethicus, assembly GCA_004026605.1. Lineage (NCBI taxonomy): Eukaryota > Metazoa > Chordata > Mammalia > Rodentia > Cricetidae > Ondatra > Ondatra zibethicus. The sequence goes on from PVIU01018251.1 coordinate 38,689, forward strand.
CCTCTGTTTGCTCATCTTTATAAAGACAAATAAAATGAATCTCTGGACTGGGGAATAAATTTGGGAAAGTAAGTACTTGATTCTCGATACCCCAGAACCCAAGTATAAATAAATAAGGATTAATTAATTAGTAATGAATAAGTAAAAGACAGGGGTAGCAATGTGCACCTATAATCTCAGTGTTGGGGAGGCGGAGCAGGAGGATCCCTGTGGCTTAGTGGCCAGCTGGGCTGGCTAAGTCTGTGCATTCCAGGCTCAGCAACAGACCTCTCAAAAGCACAAGGTGGAAAGAGATAGAGGGAGAAAACCTCAAGTTGACCTCTGACCTACACACACACACACACACACACACACACACACACAGAGTGGTGGTGGGGAGTGCAGAACGCCAGTCCATTGGGAGAATGTACCAGAAACAGATAGGAGTAACTTAACACAAGAAAGTCTGGCTCATAGACCGAGTGACAAAAAATCTTTGGCCAAGCAATACCCAGCCTCCCCTCTGATATTTGCCCTTCTTTTAAAATACCACTAACTTCACAGGGAAGCCCTCAGCAGTCACATTTGCAAGGTCCAGAGCACACCCTCTATGCCACACCCCTTAGCTAATGATGGTTGGATAGTGGAGGACACCTCTCACAAATTGAACCAGTCAGATCTTCCTGGTCCCTGGGGTGGAACCTGGCCACTTAGACTCTTAATGTTTAAAATAAGGATGGGTGGATTCTGCAACCAAGAGATTGTCATCCACCACCTCAAGAGGAAAGATGAAAAAGTCTACAAATGGGGGGGGGGAGAGAAGGGACAGGAAGGAGAGAGCAGAGAGAGATGGGGACTGGGGGAGGGAGGATGGG
>PVIU01018252.1:0-39057 GCA_004026605.1 Ondatra zibethicus
AAAAAATAGAATTAAAGAAAACAATATAAAGAAATAATGAGACAAAGAGTTTGTTCTTCGAGAAAATCAGCAAAAAAGAAAAACCTTTATCCAAACTAACCAAAAAGCAGAGAAAGACTATCCAAATTAACAATATCAAATGAAAAGGGAGACATAACAACAGAAATGGAGGAAATCCAGAGAATCATTAGGTCATATTTTGAAAACCTGTACCCACAAAATTGGAAAACATAAAGGAAATGGACAACTTTCTGGAAAATATCACTTACCAAAATTAAATTAAGGCCAGATAAACAAGTTAAATAGACCTATAATCTACAGATTCAAAGCAATGCCCATCAAAATCCTACCAAAATTCTTCACAGACCGCAAAAGAACAGTACTCAACTTCATATGGAAAAGCAAAAACCCAGGATAGCCAAAACAATCCTGTACAATAAAGCAACTTCTTGGGCATCACAATCCCTGTCCTTAAACTCTACTACAGAACAACAGTACTGAAAACAGCCTGGTATTGGTATAAAAATGGACAGGAGGACCAATGGAACATAATCAAAGACTCAGATATTAATCCACACACCTACAATCACCTGGTTTTTTACAAAGAAGCAAAAGACATAAAATGGAATAAAGAAAGCATATTTAACAAATGATGCTGGATATCAACAGGTACAAGAATGAAAATAGACCCACATCTATCACCATGTCCAAAACAAATGGATCAAAGAACTTCAGCATAAAACCAATAACACTGAACCTCATAGAAGAGAAAGTGGAAAGTATATTTGAGTGCATTGACACAAGAGATCACTTCCTAAATATAACCCCAGTAGCATAGAAATTGAGAGAAAAATTAATAAATGGGACCTTCTGAAACTGAAAAGATTCAGTAAAGCAAAGGGTATGGTCAGCAAGACAAAATGGCAGCCTACAGAATAGGAAAAGATCTTTACCAAATTCACAACTCCTCAAACAGAGGACTGATCTCTAAAATATACAAAAAACTCAAGAAATTGGTTATCAAAAGAACAAATAATTCAATAAAAAAATGGGGTATAGACCTAAACAGAGGACTCTCAATAGATGAATCTAAAATGGCTGAAAGACGCTTAAGGAAATGCTCAGCATCCTTAATTATCAGAGAAATGCAAATCAAAACAACTCTGAGATTCCATCTAATACCTGTAAGAATGGCCAAGATCAAAAACACTGATGACAACTTATACTGGAGAGGTTTTGGGGTAAAGTGAACACTCCTCCATTGCTGGTAGGAATGCAAACTGGTACAGCCCCTTTGGATATCAGTATGGTGATTTCTCAGAAAATTAGGAAACTATATTCCTCAAGACACAGCAATACCACCTTTAGGCATATACCCAGTGGATGCACAATCATACCACAAAGACATGTACACAACTATTTTTAGAGCAGAATTGTTTGTCATAGCCAAAACCTGGAAACAACCTAAATGCTCCTCAACCAAGGAATGGATAAGGAAAATGTGGTACATTTACACAATGGAGTACTACACAACAGAAAAAATAATGGCATCTTGAAATTTGCAGTCAAATGGATGGATCTAGAAAACATCATATTGAGTGAGGTAACCCAGACACAGAAAGACAAATATTCTATGTACTAATGCATAAGTGGCTTTTACACATAAAGCAACTGTGGCCAACTCTAGCCCACCAAATTTTGTTGAACTTTTAAAGTTTGCTTTGCTAGATCTTGTTCCTGTGTAAGTACAGGAACAGATGTTTCAAAAACATCTCATAGCCTTGTAAAGAGAACTCCAGCTTATTAATATGTGTCACAACCTCCAAGGCATAAAGAAGACATGTATGTAGATAAGGGTATCTCCATAACGTGGGGAGAATAGTATGCCCCAGCGCTGTCATGGGGAAGCTTAGAAATAACATTCTTGGGAGAAAGCATAAATGATTCACAAGAAAATTTCCATCAATCCAATATTCCCAAATTGTACAAATATTAATATTTGTCTCTCAAGTATGCAACAGGTGGAAATGAAAACCAAAGGTGACATGGTGACCATCACATGTCTCTGCTTTGTTGAATCTTCCTCAAATGACTGTACTGGCTTTATGACTTCTGTCATTCCCATCAGATATGGCTATACAAGAATACATATCCCACTTACAAACATGTGGTTTATTTCAAGTATCTTATAGTGTATACTAATTTCTACCAACTGTTACCTCTAACTCATTACAGTTATGAAAATAAATTCATATATTGACCCTAAGGGTGGAATTGCTGCTTCATCACTTGTATAAATTTAAAAGAGTAAATAAAATTGCCAAATATCCTTCTCAAAAACTATATTTTTTACATTCTCAGTGAGTGACTCACAGATCATATTTTAAGCTGAATGCTATTTGAGCCATCTGTTTTGATGTGGTTTTGTGTTTGTGCATTTGCTAATATTAATTTGATATACTGTTGTCTCCTGTCATCATTAAACTACTTTAAAAGGAAGATGAAAGAGAAATATGGAGAATTGAGGGAGTTCAATAAATGTTGGAATACAAAGAAAAAATAGTTGGACATGGGACAGTCAAGTTATGGCATAAATTTTAGGTAGAAAGCAATATAGCAAGATCATATTTAAATTTAAGAGGAAATAAAAGAGAAATGGCCATTCTCTTGGTAAGAGTAACAACTTAAGTATTAGAGTTTAGACCTGAGCTGAGATCAAAACAGCAGGAAAAGGAAAAGAGTATTTTCTATCATTGATTCATCTACCAGACATTTACATGCTAGTGAGAAGTAAATATCTTTCAAAGGAAGTGCAGTCATCTTATATAGCACATGTAAAATCTTGGAATATTCAGGTGGGGAATCCAAATAGGTGTGAGCTGAAAGAAAATAGTCTAACTTTTAGTTCAAGGAAGAAAGTAAGTGATGAGATAAAACATCACACTAAGCATTAATGTACATTTCAAAAGGAAGGTTAAGGTCAAGAACTAGACTAATTAAGGGCTGTTTTGTTTTGTTTGTTTCTTTGTATGCTTTTCTTTGTTTTGTTTTGTTTTTGAGACAGAGTTTCTCTGTGTAGCCCTGCCTGCCCTGTAACTTACTCTGTATTTCAGGCTGGCCTCATACTTAGAGATATACCTGCCTCTGCCTCCCAAGTGCTAGGAGTAAAGGCATATGCTACCACTTCCCAGCCAATAACCTGAGTTTTATACTAAGCGAAGTATAACTGCATCAAGAAGATAATAAGAGAAAGGAAGTATACCTCAAGAAAAAGATGGACAATATGGAGCCTTTAGTCTATGTATGAAAACCATCAGTCAATAGAGACTACAGAAAATTAAGACTGAATACCTAATATCTGTCATAGAATTTAACATTTTTTATTGTTTTGGATTGTCAGGTTAGCTCTATACAGAAAAAAAAGCATATTTGGGTGGTAATTTTGACAGAGAACCAGTGTCATAGGGTGAAATAAACTCACAGATCAGAAGGAGTGGAAAGTTTGAGCTGTAAGTAATCATGAGTCCACATATCTGTCAAAGGAATCTGAAAATATGAATGGGAAGCTTGGGTTCAGCGTCCATCATACTCACCATTCGTTAAACTGAAAGTAATTTCAGTTGACCCTAGATTAACTTTTCCACCCAGATGCCAAAATAAAACAAAATTGAAAGCACTAGTGTGTTTTTGAGGAAACAGAATTGAATTACAATTATAAAACATGGTTTTAGTGTTTCATCTTTCTCCTTCTGATATGTACACACACATAAAAACACACACAAGAACATACATATGAACACACATACTATTAAGCCAACTTCCAAAAGTTTGCAAATAGATACATAACAACAGTTATGCATCACTAGGCAGTTGTCAGTGATAAGTGTATACAAATCTGTATATAATATATAATATAGATAATCATTGCATCTTCTAGACTGTATCCCAGTGTTTAAAGGATCTCAAATGTTATCATCAAACCTTTGTTTTTTAAGGTCACACCTCTTGACCACTTCTTGGATAATTCTAGAATAGTAGAAATTCATAAAAGTAGAAATTCTGAAGTAGTAGAAAATTCACCAAAATTTGCCTCAGAACAAACAATTTACACTGTGTTTCAGAAATTTTGATTTGTTCCTTGGTTTGAAGATAAAGTGGCAATCCTATTTAAAAAGGGAGATTTCGTTTTGCTTTGTACAAATTCAATATAAAATCTGTGCTTCCCTCTAAGGTAGCTAAGATTCTTGCTTTCTTTTCTAGATGTTCAGATAATTGTCCCAGTGACACTCTTGAAACTTATTTCATCCCTGTACAAATTAAACAAAAGCTAAATAAGCTCTGAGAAGTACAACATTTCTTTTGAAATGTAAACACTTCCTATGGGAATATTAAAACATTTCTATGTTTTTCTCCTTCAATGTAGCATTACTTTAGATTTCAATAAAAAAAATAAGAAATGGGATTTGTTCAACACTATCAGCTCTCCAAAGGAAAAAGAGAGCCACAAGGAGACAGAGAGGGATGACAGTGAGAGAATGGGGAAGGGAGGGAGGGAGTCAGACAGAGATAAAGAAGCAATTGGAACTAACACTTGTCTGTACATACTTAAGGGTGATGACAAACTCTGTAAGAATTTTATATTTTCCAAAGAAGGAAGACAATCACACCCTCTATCAGCTGAAGGAATTTTGAATGAGAACAAATCTGCAAATTATTGTTGAGAAGATTCCTCTGACCCCTAGAATGCTATTATAATGTGCGAGCATCCTCCAACATGAATGTTAGAAGTCTATAGGTACAGCACCTGTGTTGGAAGATGGTACCCGATAAGAAGTGTTTTATATCACTCAGCTAGTGCCTCCTTGAATCAAGGTTCTCTGCCCAATACATTAGCACAAATGGTTACATGGCAGTTATAAAAGACTTTAACTGCTTCTTTCTTTAGCTTGCCCTTGCCTTCTAGCTTCTTCTTTAAATCCAAAGTATTTGGAAGTGGGAATTACTAAGGCATGTTTAAGTCAGGAAGACTCTACCTACAATAATGGATTAATGCCTGCATGTTATCATGGGATTGGTTTAGTTATTAAAAGTGTGGTTTTACAAAAGTAAATTTAGGCAATGCAATGAGAAATTAATCAGTAAAGTGTTTTCCTGGAAAGAGACAGGATTTGAGTTTGATCCCGTAAATCTCTATTTAAAAAAATTCAGGCAGGGCAAGTAATCCTGATGCTGGGGAGACATATGGAGATGGATCCTTGGGGCTTCCTGGCCAGCTAGTATAGTCTGATTGATGAGTTCCAGGCCAATGAGAAAATGTGTCTACAAATATCAAGATAAATAGTGCCCAAAAAATGTCATCTAAAGATGACCTCTTCCCTCCACACACAAAAACATACAAGTGCATGTGACTCATCACATGTGTATCTATTATGTGAACATATACATGCATGCATGCACACATATAAATCTATACATGACTGACTTAAATGGTTTTTTTTTTAAGTGAGTTTGGATTCTTCTTGCTCTTTTGATTTCTCTTGACCTCTGCTCTCTGTCACACAAGAAGAATCTCACACTCTTCAGATAATAAAACTCAGAAAAAAACTCATAGATTTCATACTTTCCACAACAATACCTAATGGATTTCCATTCTTTATAAAGCACCCAGTCTTATGTAATTGGCTGTAGTAGCAGCAAACAGACTAAGACAAACAGATTATCCCATAGAATAGACACTTCATGGGGTGTATGGGGTGTGCAGAATAACTGACTTTGATTATCAGCAGAAATTATAGCTATTGCACTGATGCAAAGATTTGATTTCCATCACATTCATTCATTTTTCTCCATCACAATGACTCATTCAGTTTTAATATTTAGAGGCATGGCAACAGTTAAGGCTTCCTTAATCCATTTTTCTCCATCAGTCAAGCAAAGAGAGATTTCCCAATATGGAAACATGTAAATGACCCCTTCCTGACAAGCCCTAACTTGTTTTGTAAAGAATGATTTACATCTGTGCAGACACAGCTTCTCTAACAATGCCTCCAATCTGAAAGCCATATTATTATTGCACTACAGGAAATGTTTGGCATTGATTTTTACTGCTTTGATTATCATTGATCCTGCAATTTTTTGACAGAGGAATGAAACATTCCTTTGACCAGAAGTGATGAGACTTTAAAAACTGTCCATAAGCGAATTCATGGTATCTAAATGGTGTGAGTCATGTCACATCAGCATAGGTGATAATGAGAAATTTATGTTAATAAAGGGTGTGCTTATAAGTTTTGGATCATTCCTGTTTTCCAGAAAGGATTTCCTCTTAACCTTGATTTTTAAGCAGAAATTGCACTTATTGCCTATGTACAAATTCATTCTCATCTAAATACCCACCATCATCTTTGAATTAAGTCATTATTGACAACTTTAGCAGCACTCCGACTTGCGAGATCCTTTCTAAAGATTTTCATGACTGCTGTTTCACTAAAACTGGGGATGATATTTTAAATTTGATTTTTTTGTGGAAGTTCAGTGAGTAAACAATTTCTAATAAAATAGGTAGATGCAATTTTGTTCTGGAGTTACAGGGAATCAGAAACATTAAATAACATGATGAGCAGAACTTTGTGTGACATTTGGTTTTAAAATCTTTTTGATCTGTTCCTAGATTCTAAATAAATGACCTCTTAATTTATCAAATTACATGACACTGTGAGATCTGACAAACTGCTTGTTTCCTGCTACTGAATTGCACCATCATTGCTTAAGTTCTATATTTCATGAGAAAGACTTAAGCTACTAATGAAATCACCATTTAATAATCCCTGTGAATGGAAATAAAATCCTAAATTAAGGATCAAAAATAAGAATCTCTTCATGCTCCCAAAATCCCTAATATTTTTGCTGCTTTCTGAAATGCTTTATTCTGAATCAATAATAACTGCAGTCATTTTAAAGATTTATTTCTTTTATTTTATGTGTATGAGTGTTTTGTCTATGTCTATGTCTGTATACCATGTATGCGCCTAATACCTGTGGTCTTCTGACAAGCAGACTTGTCCACATGGACACTTATGAGCCATTGTATGTGTATTTTTAAGTTCATCTGAAGAAGACCTCTTCTAACATACCCAAATAAATAAAAGTACTGCATAAGCAAAATGAAATTAATTATCTTAAAATGCTAGTGATTATCATAATCACAATTTTTTCTTTCTACCAGAAAGGGGCAAATTTTAACTGGGGATCGAGCCATGTGTAACCCCTTACAATAAATAGAAATCATGATCAAATTTTGGTTAAACGTTGCAATTGTTTGCTAAACCTTCAAGATCATGATGGTTTCCTCTATTTTTTTAAATAAAAGCTATTTTAATAATACCAATATGCATTTTAAGTTAGCAGCTATATATGTATGTGAATTTGTACCAACTTGATCATATAAGTTTAGCTTTTATTTAAAAATGTATAAGCAAATGAAAAGAGTAAATCTTCAGATGTTATTTTAACACTAAGAGGTCAGCTGCTATCTTGTAAGCCAAAGCTATAATGAACTTAACTGGAATATCAAAGAGCCATTTGAAAAAATTAATATCATGTTTGTCATTAACAACTTCAGCAGTCAATTTCAGAGGCAACTAGTGATAACTAGTTTGTTCTTTGTCATATTATTTCATAATAATCTAAGAAGTAGTGATAATTGAAGACATTTGGTCCATAGAGATAGCTCAGTGGACAAGTGAACTGCATACTCTTGCAGAATCTGGATACAGTTAATTCCCAGTGTTCACAAGATGGTGCAGCTGTTGCTAACTCCAGCTACCTGTGCTCAGATGCACTCTTTTGGTCTCTGTGGGCACCAGGTTTACAAGTGGTATACAGACAAACTTGCAGGGAAAATACCCACACACATCACATCAAATATTAATTTTTTAATGTGGGAAACTCTTAAGAAAACAGATTTAAAGTTTTTCAATAGTCACCTTCAGATTTCATACTAACAAGGAATGTTTTATGTGAATCAGAGGCAAAAAGAATGGAAATCAAAGAAGTTTTAGGATATTGTTGATGAGACCTGTCAAATTCTGTAAAAATAAACACTAAGTAGAATTTTTAAAATGAGACTGAATGAAAATTCACCAAGAGCAAGTGGATTGTTTTCACTTCCTTCAAGGAAAAGGATTGTATATTCTTGTATCTTATGTTATACATGTTGTATATCTCTATCTATCTTCTATCTATCTATCTATCTATCTATCTATCTATCTATCTATCTATCTATCTATCTATCTATCTATCTATCATCTATCTATCTATCTTTCTTTCTATCTACCTATCTATCTACCTATCTATCTATCTATCTATCTATCTATCTATCTATCTATCTATCTATCATATACTTAACTATCTACCTATAGTTATAGGTATAACTATATATCTAGCTATATCTTTATATATTTATATATACTTACATATATATATTTATCATTACATACATATGTTGATCTAACAGCATAGGTAGATACAGCATCATACCCCAAATGTACACGTCGTTTTCAGCAAATGGAGATGTATTAACATAAGCGATTTTCTAATTCAACTCTAAGCATGTTCACCTCAAAGAATTGTGATTCTTATTATAAACTTAGAGCTTAAAGAACATGAAGAACTAATTTAAAAAGACACTTTCTTGAAGCCTGAAGCTCAGGCGGTTTTTTCCTCATTCTTTCTTTTGAAATTCCTGTTACAAAATGTAAGAGAAGTCACCCAAATCTCTTTTTCATGAATAGTAAATAGGAAGCAGCAAAAGATAGCGTAGCTTATTAAATTTGCAGTGTCTTTTATGAACCTATCTGTTCATTGTCTGCCTTAAAGAGCTTTGCATTTCCTGTAAAGGATGATATATATAGCAATCAGTTCCTTCTAAATGTTTAAATTCCAGAGACCAATAAATAGCTTCTCTGTTTGCTACTGGAAATTACAAAAGTAATCATCATGCAGATGTATAAATGTCCCTATATATTCTCCTGGTTGGGCAATTCTAGATCGGCTAGAAAAAGTTTAAGAAACGACAATAAACTGTGCAAAAATTATTTTTTTCTTAGTCTAGCTTAAAACATTATAAGAAATTGAAATTCAAACTCTAGGAAACTTTAATACCATTACCAAGAATTTATATGTATTTTCGGAGTAAATGAAAGTTAAAGTTATTTGTCAGTGAGAACTCAATGAAGATTCTCTCAAAGGTGAGAAATAAAAAAAATAGTAAAAATGAATTAAGGAGTTTTAGCAAGAGTTCAAAGCACTATTAGATTCCCATGACTGGACTGTAAATGAAATTTCAAAGCCATGTTTTAAGCAGGGACTTCAAGGGGATGCACAATGACTTTTAAACCAACTGAAGAAGTACATCACCTTAGTTGGCAAAGGTTAAGAAAAAAAAAACACTGCAAGAAATACAGGCTGTGGTATATTAGTTCAACCGATTTGGAATACTGGCACTACCAACACAAGCACGTCTTTGCATTCTGTGGTTTCTTTTGTTACACAGTCATAAGATAAATAACTATCACTTCGGGGATTTTGTAAGAAATAACTGAGCTATAAATACACATTGTTTAAAGATGGACATAGTAACCTGTAATCCTAGTACTCTAAAGGCAGAAACAGAAGACCCTCTATAATTTTACGTTATCTGGATCAACATAAAAAGTCCCAGGCAAGCTAGAGAAAAACAGCAAGACTCTATGTTAAAACAAAACCCAAAAAGACAAAAGTTAAAATAATTACATTTATGGTACAGTGTCTAAAATATCATAAATACTCAATACATGTTAATAAGAGTAATGCTGACCATGGTGGTGAATATTGTTAGTATTATTACATAATTGCTGAGGCAAATATCCTGATTTGTTATTGAGATGTGTTGATCATCTCATTAAAAAACATTCATGATAATTAATATTTTCTAATTTCCTAGAACACGTTTCCTATGGACATGAATTGTTCAGCAACACTGAAAACCTATGTTAACATAGTTGATTTTGTCACATGTTCCTTGACAGAAATTTGTTGTAATTTTTCCAATCCTAAAAGTCATTTTCTTTGACAATGACTTCACCTTTGACCTCCCATCTTTGTGGACTGAACTGCTATGTAGGCATAGGTTCCTTTACAGGCCCTGTTTCTTCCTTCACCACTTTAACTAACTATTGCCAGCCACTGGCTTCCAAAAACCAAGCTTTCAAATTTTAATCTCCGAATTAAAAGCAAACTCTGATGATTACTACTTTATATGGTGATCTTGGCAAATACAAGTAGTTATCTGGTCACTGGAAAACCAATTTTGGTAATTACTCTAGAGCCAAATACTGTATTAAGTACAATTAACTATGATAATTGTCACCAATAATTATTTTTTTGAAACTGGTATTCTTTTTTATTCTATGAAGTAGAATATTAATGCATTGCATGTTTTGAATAATAAGGCTAATCACAATTATTTACAAAAACCACAAAGGTTGTCGTTATATCCTATTTTTTTCCTCTGATAATTTTTATTACTTTATAAATATTAGGAATCAAAATTTCCACTTCCTCCCCTTTTCCCACTTCCCTCCCGCTCCCCCACTCACCCTTCCTCCTCCCCCTCCAGTCCTTAGAGAGGGCAGGGTACCCTGCCCTGTGGGAAGCCCAAGGCTCTCTCCCCTCCATCCAGGCTTAGGAAGGTGTGCATCCAAACAGACTAGGATCCCAAAAAGCCAGTACATGCAGTAGAGACAAATTCTGGTGCCATTATCATTGACTTCTCAGTCTGCCTCAATTGTGAGCCACATTCAGAGGGTCCAGTTTGATCCCATGCTCGTTCAGTCCCAGTCCACCTGGCTTTGGTGAGCTTCCATTAGATCAGGCACACTGTCTCAGTGGGTGAACATTGTCTCAGTGGGTGAAACAATCCCTCGTGGTCCTGACTTCGTTGTTCATACTCTCCCTCCTTCTGCTCTTCAACTGGACCTTGGGAGCTCAGTCCAGTGCTCCAATGTGGGTTTCTGTTTCTATCTCCATCTGTCGCTGGAATAAGGATCTATGGTGATATTCAAGATAGTCATTAGCGTGACTACAGGACTAGGCCAGTTCAGGCACCCTGTCCTCCACTGACCAGGGTCCTAGCTGGGTACATCCCTGTGGACATCTGGGAACCCCTCTAGAGTCAAGCCTCTTGCTTAACCCACAACACCTCCATTAATTAAGATATTTTCTTCCCTGCTCTCATATCTGTCCTTCCTCCATTTCAATCATCCCACTCCCCCAAGCTCTCCCCAACTGTCCCCTTCTCTCTCCCCCTCTCCCCTTTCCCCAACCCCATCCCTATCCCAGTGCTCCCAACTTTTGCCTGGTGATCATGTCTGCTTCCAATTTCCAGGAGGATCTATATATGTTTTTTTTTGGGGGGGTCACCTTATTACTTAGGTTCTCTAGGCTTTATAGAATGCAAACTATAGGCTAAATGTCCTTTGCTTATTGCTAGAATCCACTAATGAGTGAGTACATACCATATTCATATTTTTGGGTCTGGGTTGTTCACACAGGCTAGTGTTTTCTATTCTATTTCCATCCATTTGCATGCAAAATTGAAGAAGTCTTTTTTTTTTTTTTTTTTTTTACTGCTGAGTAGTACTCTAATGTGTAGTACTCTTTATCCATTCTTCCATTGAGGGGCGCCTAGTTGTTTCCAGGTTCTGGCTATTACAAATAATGCTGCTATGAATATAGTTGAATAAATGATTTTGTAGTATGATTGGGTATCTCTTGGGTATATTTCCAAGAGTGGTATTGCTGGATCCTGAGGTAGGTTGATTCCCAATTTCCTGAGAAACCGCCACACTGATTTCCAAAGTGGCTGCACAAGTTTGCATTCCCACCAGCAATGGATGAGTGTTCCCCTTACTCCACATCATCTCCAGCATAGGTTATCATAGGTGTTTTTGATTTTAGCCATTCTGATAGGTGTAAAATGGTATCTCAAAGTTGTTTTGATTTGCATTTCCCTGATAGCTAAGGAATTTGGACATATCCTTAAGTATCTTTGGCCATTTAAAATTCTTCTGTTGAGAATTCTCTGTTCAGTTCAGTATCCCATTTTTTAATTAGGTTATTTAGAATTTTAATGCCTAGTTTCTTGAGTTCTTTTTATATTTTGAAGATCAGACTTTCGTCTGCTGTGGGGTTGGTGAAGATCTTCCCCCATTCAGTAGGTTGCCTTTTTGTCTTAATGACTGTGTCCTTTGCTTTACAGAAGCTTCTCAGTTTCAGGTCCCATTTATTCATTGTTGCTCTTATTGTCTGTGCTACTGGGGTTATATTCACAAAGTTGTCTCCTGTGCTCATGTATTGCAGTCTACTCCCCACTTTCTCTTCCATCAGGTTCAGTGTGTTCGGATTTTATTGAGGTTTTTAATCCATTTTGACTTCAGTTTTGTGCATGGTGATAGATAAATATCTATTTTCATTCTCCTAGAGGTTGACATCCATTTGTTAAAGATGCTTTCTTTCTTCTATTGTATAATTTTAGCTTCTTTGTCAAAAATCAGGTGTTCATAGGTTTGTGGATTAATATTTGGGTCTTCAATTCCATTCCATTGGTCAACATCTCTGATAACAAGCTGTTTTCATTACTGTAGCTCTGTAATAGAGTTTGATGTCATGGGTGGTAATGCCACCGGATGTGCTTATATTGTATAGGATTGTTTTGGCTATCCTGGGTTTTTTGTTTTTCCATATAAAGTTAGTTATTGTTCTCTCAAGGTCTATGAAGAATTTTATTTGGATTTTGATGGGGATTGCATTGAATCTATAGATTGCCTTTGGTAGAATTTACATTTTTACTATGTTGATCCTACCAATCCAAGAGCACGGGAGATACTTCCATTTTCTGGTTGCCTCTTCAATTTCTTTCTTTAAAGACTTAAAGTTCTTGTCAAATAGATCTTTCACTTCCTTGGTTAATGTTACCCCAACCTACTTTATGCTATTTGTGGCTATTGTGAAAGGTTATGTTTCTCTGATTTCCCTCTCTGCTTCTTTATCCTTTGTGTAAAGAAGGGCTACTGATTTTTTTGAGTTGATCTTGTATTCTGTCACTTCACTGAAGGTATTTATCCACTGTAGAAGTTCTTTGGTAGAGTTTTTGGGGTCACTTATATACATTATCATATCATCTGCAAATAATGAAAGTTTGACTTCTTCCTTTCCAATTCAAATCCCCATGATCCTTATTTTGTCTTATAGCTATTGCTAGAACTTCAAGCACTATATTAAAGAGATATGGAGAGAGTGGACAGCCTTGTCTTGTTCCTTATTTCAGTGGAATCGCTTTGGGTTTCTCTCCATTTAATTTGATGTTAGCGGTCGGCTTGCTGTATATTGCCTTTATTATGTTTAGATATGAACCTTGTATCCCTAATTTCTCCACGACCTTTATCATAAAGGGTGTTGAATTTTGTCAAATGCTTTCTCAGCATCTAATGAAATGATCATACGGTTTTTCTTTCATTTTATTTATATGATGGATTACATTGATAGAGTTTTGTATGTTGAACCAGCCCTGCATCTCTGGGATGAAGCCTACCTGATCAACAGGGATAATATTTGATGTGTTTTTGGATTCTGTAAGCCAGTATTTTATTGAGAATTTTTGCATTGATGTTTATGAGTGAGATTGGTATGTAATACTCTTTCTTGGTTGTGTCTTTGTGTGGTTTTGGTATCAGGGTAATTGTAGCTTCATAAAAAGAGTTTGGCAATGACTCTTCTGTTTCTATTATGTGAAATACATTAAGGAATATAGGTATTAGCTCTTCTTGGAAGGTCTGGTAGAATTGTGCACTAATAGCATCTGGTTCGGGGCTTATTTTAGTTGGGAGGTTTTTGATGACAGCTTCTATTTCCTTGCAACCTATAGGTCTATTTAAATTGTTCACCTGGTCTTGATTTAATTTTGGCATATGGTATTTTCTTAAAAAAGTCCATTTCTTTTACATTTTCTAATTTTGTGGCATACAGGATTTTGTAGTAAGACCTAATGATTCTCTGAATTTCCTCAGTGTCTGTTGTTATGTCCCCCTTTTCATTTCTAATCTTGTTAATTTGAGTTTTCTCTCTATACCTTTGATTAGTTTGGATAGGGATTTGTTAATCTTGTTGATTTTCCCAAAGAACCAGCTCTTTCTTTCATTGATTCTTTGGATTGTTTTTGTCTTTATATTTTGTTGATTTCAGCTCTCAGTTTGATTATTTCTAGTCTTCTACTCCTCCTGGTGAGTCTGCTTTTTTTTTTCTAGAGTTTTCATGTGTGCTGTTAAGTCTCTAATGTGAGCTTTCTCCATTTTTTAATGTGATCACTTAGTTCTATAAACTTTCTTCTTAGCACTACTTTCATGGTGTCCCATAGGTTTGGGTATGTTGTGTCTTCATTTTCATTGAATTCAAGGAAGGCTTTAATTTCTTTATTTGTTTCTTCCTTTACCCAGGGGTGGTTCAGTAGTTGACTGTTCAGTTTCCATGAGTTTGTAGGCTTTCTGGGGGGTAGAATTGTTGTTAAATTCTAGCTTTACTCCATTGTGATCTGATAAGATAAGGTGGTTATTCCAATTTTTTTTTTGTATTTGTGGATGTTTGCTTTGTTACCAAGTATGTGATCAATTTTTGAGAAGGTTCCATGAGGGGCTGAGAAGAAACTATATTCTTTCCTGTTTGGGTGGAATGTTCTATAGATGTCTGTTAAGTCCATTTGGTTCATTATATCTGTTAGTTCTCTTATTTGTCTGTTAAGTTTCTGTCTGGTTGACCTGTCCATTGGTGAGAGAGGAGTGTTGAAATCTCCTACTATTTAGTGTGTGGTGTTTGATGTGTCATTTGAGTTCTAGTAGAGTTTCTTTTACATATGTGGGTGATTTTATATTATGGGCACAGATATTCAGGGTTGAGACTATCTTGATAAATTGTTCCTGTTATGAGTATAAAGTGTCGTTCTCCATCTCTTCTGACTGATTTTAGTGTGAAATAAATTTTGTTATATATTAAGATAGCCACACACACACTTGTTTCTTATGTCTGTTTGCTTGGAAAACCTTTTCCCAACTCTTTATTCTGAGGTAGTGTCTGTCTTTGAGGTTGAGGTATGTTTCTTGTAAACAGTAGAATGTGGGATCCTGCTTTTGTATCTGTTCTCTTAACCTGTGCCTTTTTATATGTGAATTGAATCCATTAATATTAAGTGATAATAATGACTAGCGGTTAACTCTGGTTATTTTTTTGGTGGTGGTGTTTGTGTGTTTCCCTTCTTTGAGTTGTGTTGGTAGAGGGTTTTCAGATGTCTGTGCTATTGTGGGTCTTGTTGGCTTCCTTGAGTTGAGGTTTTCCTTCTAGTACTTTATGTAGGGCTGGGTTTGTGGCTATGTATTGTTTAAATCTGTTTTTGTCGTGGAATATCTTGTTTTCTCTATTGATGGTGAAAGAAAGCTTTGCTTGGTATAGTAGTCTGGGCTTGCCTCCATGGTCTCTTAGTGTCTGCAGCACATCTATCCAAGACCTTCTGGCTTTCATGGTTTCCGTAGAGAAGTCACATGGAATTCTGATATGTTTACCTTTATATGTTACTTGACCCTTTCCTGTCAGGTCTTAATATTCATTCTTTATTCTGTATGTTTTGTGTTTTGATTATTATATGGTGAGGGGATTTTTTTTGGTCCAGTCTATTTGGTGTTCTGTGAACTTCTTGTATCTTCATAGGAATATCCTTCTCTAGGTCGGGAAAGTTTTCTTCTATAATTTTGTTGAATATATTTTCTGAGCTTTGAGCTGGAATTCTCGTTTTTCTACCCCTATTATTCTTAGGTTTGGTCCTTTTATGGTGTCCCAGATTTCCTGGATGTTTTGTGTTAAGAATTTGTTGGATTTGCTGTTTCCTTTGATCAATGAGTCTATTTCCTTTATTGTATCCTCAGAGCCTGAGATTCTTTCTTCTATCTCTTGAATTCTGTTGGTTATACTTGTTTCTGTATTTCCTGTTCATTTACCCTAATTTTCCATATCCAGCCATCTCTCGGTTTGTGTTTTCTTCATTACCTCCATTTTGGTTTTCAAGTCTTGAACTGTTTTGTTTACCTGTTTTATTGCTTTTTTTGTTTATTTTTGGGGGTATCTTTGAGGGATTTATTAATTTCTTCTAACTCTTTTTTCTCTTCCATTTCTTTAAGGGAATTTTTTGCTTCCTTTTTACAGGTCTCCATCATTTTCATAAAGTTACATTTAAAGTCAATTTCTGGTGTTATCATGTTGCTTTTCAGGTTGTTGGAAAAATATAGTGTGAAACAATCCCACGTCTGTTTGGAACTATTATTAAAAGGGTAACTTATTTGAGGGGAAAAACTTATAGAACGCCATCTTAGACAATAGCCCTTTAAACTACCAGGAAAGGAGTCTATTCGCTGTACCAGAGTCTGAAGCAAGAGAGAGAGCGGAGGGCTGCCACTGCTTTTTAAAGAGAAAGAGACCACGCCCCAGTGGGCTGGTATCTCAAAGTCTATTGGTTGAAGGAGCAGAAGGAGCTCCCGCAGCACCTCCCCCTTTTTTTAAGTTAGAAATTTCTAAACCTACTACAAAATTATATACAATAAGAACAAATATCCTATTCTAACTAGCTTGAGTCTTGTATAATAAATAACTTGGCCAAGTCATGAGAGACAAGTAACTACACTTATCCAGTCTTCAACCCCATCGAAGATCCAAAAAGGGAAATAATGTTACCTGAGTAATTAAGAAGTGCAATCAAACAACTTCCAAAATATTCAGCAAATCACAGAGACAACTGGCTACCTGGGCAATCACCCAAAGTCAAGTTTGTAACATTGAAGCAACCAACTTTGGCTAAGGCCTAAAATAACTGACAGATTATTTTTAAAGGCAATAAATTTTTCAAAACCATCTTACCCTGTCTTGGCAAGATTTGACAGTTCTGCTTATCCATTTCCGGATACTATGTATTTTGTCAGTAGGTGAGGTATGGGCAGTTCCTTGCCCAGAGGCCAGTTTTGCCAAAAAGATAAGCTCCAAGTGGAGTGTCTTTGGTGCTCAACAATCTCTCAGGAATAGATCAGTTTTGCCAAGAACAATTGTGTCTCACTACCACAGAACTCTAACTTAGATTAAATACCATTTTCTACAGTTCTTTGAAGAGGTTGAAGATTATCTGTTTATTCAGAATATAATCTCTATGTATCTAAAGAACCTGATTAATCTAACATATAAATATGACAAACATAGATGACTATTGATCTATAATTCTTAATACCTATCTAACTTAAAGTCTAAGACAATAAACAACTGTGCAATAATTGAGGACAATGACCTCCAAATGTAAACAATGTACAAGTATACACTGCAATAAGGTGTGTGTGTGTGTGTGTGTGTGTGTGTGTGTGTGTGTGTGTATACATATATATATAAATGTTTTAAACAGAGGCAGAAGCATGCATACATACAATATTCAATATAATTTAGCTTTCTATCCAATGTAATTGTCTATAAACAATAACTCACAAATACCAATCTATTATCCCATCATCCAATTTTCCTGTTTTTTCCAAAAAGATCCCTGAACTTATAAAATTCCTCCCCT
The DNA here is from genome assembly GCA_004026605.1 of Ondatra zibethicus. Classification (NCBI taxonomy): domain Eukaryota; kingdom Metazoa; phylum Chordata; class Mammalia; order Rodentia; family Cricetidae; genus Ondatra; species Ondatra zibethicus. The sequence goes on from PVIU01018252.1 coordinate 17,681, forward strand.
AACCCTCAACCATATACCAACTATAGTCAACCCCTAAATGATGTCCCTAAGTCTGAGGAAAAACTGGGCTGGGAGAGGGGACATTGTCCTCTAGAATTACTTCCAGCTATCATGGGGTGACGTTCTTTCTAGGGAATCCTGTGGAAGTAAAATGATGGTTAAATTTCAAGATCAATGTCTGGTAAAATTGCAAATAGTCTCTGAGTATTTTGTGGATGTCTGGCCAGAATGTTTTAAAAGATGTGCACCATTTGAGCTAACCAAGTTTGAACCATCTTATGCAGCTGTTACCCCAAACAGGTCTTGTAGTAGTGCTATCAGTATCATGACGTCCTATCAACCAGGTGGAGTTCTTGTTATAGGGCCCCATCTTCTTCCTGGAAACTTCAAATATCACTGCAGGAAAAACTCATTGTTCACTGTGAAAAACATAAACATTATTTATATAGACATATATAGTATATATTCAATGAAAGGCATGATAAAGACAAAAATGGATATGAAGAAAACAAAGATGTTTTCTAAATTCATTTTTCTTTCTTTTCCATATCATGGCTCTTGACATGAGACAGAAACTCCAGACACTCTGGGTTTTTCTCTTAACAACAAGCTAGGAATTAGAGAGGGCCTGAGCCAGAATCCAACTCCAAAACCAGCTCTATAAATTTAGAAATATGAATATATATCTTAGATTTTTATACTTATAGAACCTATTCCATTGTTGTGATGATCCCTATTGGGTAGTTATTTTTCCATCTGTCAGTATTCAAACCTCCAATGTCCCTTGAATTTTTCAAAGATGAGTGTTTTTCTGTGGGGATAAGAACAGAACCCTGTCCCCATCCTATATGTTTTTCTTCCCACCTGTATGATTATCATCTTTGTGGATGAGTTGTCATTTCTCCTTTCCAAGAGGTTTCTCCTCTTCAAACCGAACCTTTATTAATTTTGATGGTGTCCACAACTTTTCTTCTCCTGGCTTCCATTGAGAGGTCAGCACATCCTTGAAATAAACTGGTTGATTTAGTTCAGCAGATTTTTCCATTATCCAATGTCTTTCTGCTGCTGTTGTACCCTTCTCAGGAATTCTTTCATTGGCGCCTACCCATCTCTTTCTTCAAATGAGGCCAGCAGAGTCTTAGCATCTTGTTCCAATCTTTGCTGTGACTGACTGTGTACTTGGCATTTTTTCTGGGTCTGCCCTCTCTTAGGTCTCCTCAGCACTAGAGGTGGCTCTCAGATCCCCTCTGCCCTGAAGCAGGCCGAGTTGGGGAATCCAAGGACCCCCGCAGATGAAAAGGAGTGCTTGGGGGCAGCCTGGAATGTGATAAAGAAAGCCAGAAGCCAGGAAACACCCCACTGTCTGGTTCTGCTCAGCAGAGGAACAGTTCCTCTTGTTGGCTCCAAGGACCTAGCAGACCGAAAGGAGAGCTTGGGATGCAGGGTTGGGTGCTACAAAGAAGACCCAGTGGCAGGGACACTCCTGCTGGCTCCCCAACCTCTCAGCCCCAGAGCAGGCTGAGTTGGGGGATTCAGGGACCTCGCAGATGAAAAGGGGTCCTGGGGGCAGGCTGGAATGTGCTAAAGAAAGCCATCAGCTGGGAAACACACTGCTGGATGGCCTGAAAAGCTTAGGGAGTTGGATGGGGCCTGTACTCAGTTCACCAGGACCCTTGGGCCACACAGCCACTCACTCACCTCTCTGGATCCTCTCAGTACCACCAGTAATTATTAAAATAGGTAAAGGATTGTTGGGACCATTTAGAGTCCTGGCTTCCAGCTGCTCCTCCCTGCTAGAGATCTTTACTTTCCTTCTGATTTGAGTTACTCAAAGCTGTATCAAAGTTGTTTACCAGCTCTGCTTCATGAGCAGAAGATAAGGTTTTCACCTGTTGGCCCAACTGACTGTTGGGTATATAAGCCTCCATGGTGTTATTGAATAAAGGGCTTCTGTGACTCTGTCTGTGCTGTCTCTGTGTGTCTTTGTGTATTTCAACCTCCAGCCCCTTGCCCAAGCTCGCAAACTGTATGGTAGTGCATAGAGTGCAAATAGGTGCTGTGCGCTGCAATGGGAGGTCCCACCGAGACTAGGAACTAGGGAACGTTGAGAGGTCACCCTCAGAAGGTGAGGGTGGATTGGGGTCTGTGTTAATCCTGACGTCCTTCCAGGTACAGCAAGTGGAAGTCCAACCGAGAAAGAGGGGTAAGCAGACAGGGTCGACCCTGTCCAGGGAAGTATTAGGGAATTAAGATGGGACACCCTCTGAAACAGGAGGGTGAATTGAAGGCCTCAAAAAGATAAAATATGTACAGATGTATGTTATTGTATTATGTTGATTACATTGTCTTTAGTGTTCAGAATACTTTATTCAAACTTGTCTTATTTATTCTTCATTTAATAAGTATTCTTTTAATTTCTCTTATAACATTTCTCAATTATTTTTAGTTGAAGCACATTAGGGGAAGGGATTATATCAGTAAGAGGAGAATCAAGATGGGGAAACCCACAGAGACAGCTGGCTCAGGCTTGTGGGAATTCACGGACTCTGGACTGACAGCAGGAGAGCATGAATGAACCAAACTAGGCCCTCTGAATGTGGGTGACAGTTGTGTGGCTTTTCTGTTTGTGGAGCCTCTGACAGTAGGACCAGGATTTAACTCTGTTGCATGAATTGGCTTTTCAGAGCCCATTCCCTTTGGTGGGATACCTTGCTGTGCCTAGATGAAGGGGGTAGGGACTTGGTCCTGCCTCATCTTGATATGTCAGGCTTTTTGACACCCCATGGAAAGCCTTACACTCCCAAAGCAATTTGTTAAATAACCACTCTGAAGCTTAATATTAATTGCATACTCTTTGGCCCATTAGCTCAAGTTTCTTATTAACTAACTCTTACACTTTATATTAACTCATTTCGATTATTTTATATTTTACCACAAGGCTCATGGTTTGTTACCTCTTGATTCTTGGGCAGCTACATGTTGTTTCCCTGACTCTGCCTTCTTCCTTCTTCAATCTCTGCTTGGATTTCCACCTTGCATTATTATGCCCTTCCATAGGCAAAAGCAGCTTCTTTATTAACCAATGGTTAAAGAATGGACAGACATATAAGAGCCAGTGATAGTAGACATATGCAGCTAACTGGTTTATGCTTGGCATGAAAGGAGCACGGCATAAATGAACTCACAGGGGCCATTACTCTATGCCTGAAATTTATACAAGATCAAAACATAAGAAGTCCTACTATAAAAGGGCAAAGAATTCATTAAACAACAATGCTAGCTGAGACCTATCGGTAACTGATGGTTGCTGGTAGAGGGAGAATAAGTTTTCTTCAGAGAATATATTTGCAGAGAGGCTGCACATGATCCATAAGATGGCCCTACACTCATGGCCATATAAACTGCACTAATTATACATAGTGGATTAAAAATGAAACCCATTAAGTTGTAAGAGATGGGGAGGAATTGAAGAAGGGGTTAGGGGCGGATCTATGAAAACACATTATATACACATATGAGTTTCTTACACACTAAAGATATAAAAAACTAATATGTAGAAATCTTTCTACTAAGTAGTATATTCAATGAAATGAGCCATTATTAATCATGCTTGTCTTCATGTAATTTCATGCATTAATATTCCATCTGCTGTATCCTGCTAGAAAATAATAGTGTTACCTAACAAACATGGGAAATTACAAAGCATCTTTCTCTTATTTATTTCCCCTCCTTTTCTTTCCTAACCCTCCCCTATTTCTTTCATTTGTCCTTTCACTGTTCTCATTTTCTCCCTCACCTCTCCCCTTTACCTGTTTTCCTACTCTCACATTAATTTTTGTTTATTAATAATGTAAAATATCCTAGACAGTCAATTGTTCTTAAATGAAAAATGAAAAGTCATTTACTACTTTTAAGAATTATAGTCTCACTTTCCTACCTTAGTCTTTCTCTTCAGAAGACTGAAACAAAGATTAAATTAAATTAAAATCTTCAGAAGGACTGTGACATTTCGTCTACAGGTTAGATAACAATAGTGCTGCTATATTGGAACTTGTATCAAGCTGAAACAGCTGTGAAACTTGTGATAAATTCTCTGTCTTTATATAGTCTGTTGGAACTAAAAGACGAATTGGACATTTAGACCATGTCTTTGTCTTTATGGGTTTCCTTGTCACTGCTCCTTTTTCATCAAACCTTCTACAGAAGACTGTTGCTTGGTAGTCTCGTTTATCTATAGTACAGACATGTTTTGAACCCTTTCCAATATATGAAAACATCCATTAAACATTTCTATGCATTTGTCTAATATGCATCTCCAGCCAAATTCTTTCTAAAATGAATACATGCAACACCAATGAGAAGATAAATATCCATTACACTTGATTAAAAATAAGTAAACAAATTTTCTTAGCACAAAGTAAGCCTACAGAGTAAAATTGCCTGTCTAGTAACTACTTATAGGAATAATCCCCACTTAATAACTACATGGAGAATTACCCCTTTGTTTCTGTGAAACCAAAGACTCAACCAATCATTGACTGAAAGCATTCCAAAACAACTGTAGGTATTAAATACATACACATACATCTTTACCTTGTGCTATTCCCTAGACAATTAGCATAAGAACTATTTACTTAGCATGTACTTATACTTGGATGACAAATGCTACAGAGGTGATTTAAAGGCTGTGTGTATATTATAAACAAAAATTGTCATTTTATCCAAGGAAGTGTGTTTCAAGGAGGGGCTGCTTGTTTTTCTTGGCTGCCTGGCTAGCTTAGCCCCCAAATGACCACACAGAAACTGTTTTAATTAAATCACTGCTTGGCATATTAGCTCTAGCTTCTTATTGGCTAATTCTTACACCTTAATTTAACCCATTTCTATTAATCTGTGTATTGCCACGTGGTAGTGGCTTTCCAGATAAAATTTCCAGCATCTGTCTCTGGCGGATACTTGGCATATCTTTAAATCCGCCCTTCTTTTTCTCGGCATTCAGTTCTGTTTTCCCTGCCTATCTAAGTTCTTCCCTTTTACCAGGCCCAAAACAGTTTCTCTATTAACCAATAAAAGCAACACAAAGACAGAAGAACCCCCTACACCATTTCCCCTTTTCTGTTTAAACAAAAAGGAAGGCTTTATTTTAACATAGTGAAGTTGCATATAACAAAACAGTTATCAAGCAAGAATTACAATTGCAATATTTATATCTACTTTATCTTTTATCATAACTAAGGAAAAGTATAACTATAACTATAAATTCCTCAACTCCATCAAAGACTCTAGAAAAAAATATAATATTACCTATGTAAATTGGAAGTACATTGTAAGCAGCTTCCAAAACTCTAGAATTGACAGAGACATCTCACTGCCTGGACAGTCACCAAAGTTTTTCTGTACTATTGGGGCATCCATCTTCAGTCTACAGACCCATAGTATCCAGCAGACTTTTCCATGAAGCAAGAAATTTCAAAGACAGTTCAGTTATTTTCTTCTGTATCCTGCAGAATATCTCGCAGACTCTTTCATGAAGCACGAACCCCGGAAGATCATTTCACCATTAGGCATGTTCAGCAATCATTTCTCTGCAGGTCCTGCATGTCCAGGCAAGAGCAGTTTCTTGCCCAAATGGCTAACCAACTCCATAAGGAGCCTTTTGGATGCCCATCTTCCTCTTGAAGTAGATTGGTGCTGCCTGGAGCAGATGTGTCTCATTGTCATGAAAAGTACTACATTTTTAAAACATTTAAATGCCATATTCTGAACGTCTCTGAAGGATTTGAAGAATACCTAACTAACTGAAAATATCTCTAAACATCTAGAAAATCTAACTAACATGACTGCAATCTTTACTATTATAGACAGTTATCTATTAACCTATATTTCCTAATTATACATTATATTTTTTAAGTGAACTACAAAATCACAATACTTTAATCAAGATCAAAAATACATATACATATAACAAAATTTACCTTAAATTTTTATCAATAAACCAAGATTCACACCAATGCAAATTATTCATATCTATATCATATCTCCCTTTAAGCAATTTATAAACAATATTTGGAAATATGGGCATAGTTTTGTCCATACTGCTTCCTACTGTTTGGGGGTGCTGTTATTTCATGGTGAACTGTTTGTGCTAGGTTCATCTCAGTCAGAAGTTGGACAAAGTAATATTTTGAGGGTGTTTACAGTGACCTTTCAGGAGGTCTTGATCCATGAAACCATATTCATCTGGAAGCAATCCACAGGTTCTCATCTTTGGGTAAAATTTCCAGTGTCTGTCTCTGGCAGATCCATGGTGTATCTTTGACTCTGCCCTTCTTATTCCCAGCATTCATTACTGTTTTCCATGCCTACCTAAGTTCTGCCTATCAACAAGCCCAAAGCTTGTTATTAACCAATGAGAAGAACACAAAGACAGAAGGACTTCCTACACTAGGAGTTAACTATCCACAGATTTAAGATAAGCTTGAATTCCTAAAACAGCCTTGCCTGTAAGGTTTCTGAAAAAAAAAAAGTACATATTTCCAATTTAAAGAAATGACAAGTTCTCAGTTGTACCTCTTCAGGGAATATATTTGTAGACATATTTCATTATGCATAAAACTTACCCATATTTACGAAGGACTAGTTTTGGGTTTTTGCTGTTTCCTTCCATGTTTGACTGGAGTTGGTGAGCTCAGGTAAACAGTGGGTGTACCCATCATGGTCTTGACCTCTTTGCTTATGTTCTCATTCCTCCCACTCTTCAACTGCACTTTGGGAGCTCAGTCCAGTGCTCCGATTCATTTCTCTGACTCTGTTTCCATCAGTTGCTGGATGAAGATTCTATGGTGACATTTAAGAAATTAATCAAGGCCAGTTTGGGTCTTAACTGTTACTTATGGTCTTAACTGGGGTCATCTTTGTAGATTCCTGGGAATTTCTCTAGTGCCAGGTTTCTTGCTAGCCCCATAATGGCTGCTCCTTCAACCAAAATGTCTCTTTCCTTGCTCTCATTGCTGAGCTTCCTCCACTTTGATTATCTCATTATTGATGTATTTTTAGATATCTAGACATCATTATGTAAAACAAAATAAGCAACACCTCAACACATTTCATATGTTCTTTTATATGTAGAATACAACACATGTATATGCTCATGAAGAAGGCAGAAGGGAAGTTATTTAATGGAGGACTAGTGGGAGAAAATAGATGGACATTGAAAGATAAGGGATTAAGGGGGTTTACATGAGCAATATGAAATATGTAAAAATACGTGTAAAAGTCATAATGAAGCCTATTTTCTACATTAAACTAATTCTCAAAACATTGTAAAGACTACTAAATTGCTGAATGAAACTTACTTTATGGGTGTGCATTGAGATTTTACATGAAAATTTCTGAGCATGATTGCAAACTTTGAAAAAGTCGTGTAAGTGATGCAGATTGTTTGCCACTTGGTCTGGACACCAGACTTCATATAGTGCAGGTATCATAAAAATACTCGTCTAGTAAGAGTGCAATAACAGACAGCTGTGGATACAAAAGGGTTAAGAGGCAAGTGCCATGTTCTCAACACAAATATTAGCAGTTCTTCTAAACAATCTTCACATGCCCACTATCTCTAGAATGATAGAACTCTTCATTATTATTCCTTTGATTCTTATTCACTAGACCCATCCCTCATTACTAGCATGGAAAATGATGAATAGAAAAACTTTCTCAACATGATTTTCATCCAAGGGAACTTAACTAAAGATTTGCAAATGGTTTGCAATAAAATTAACAGAGATTTATTGTAAACCCACTTACATATTATGCAAGTCTGGTTATGATGGATTCAAGGTCTTTGAACAATTTATTCTACATATCTCTTATTTTCTTATGGCTCATTTATTTCTACTATATCTTGCTTATGTTAGAAATAATTTAGTTTTCTTCCCCAGCACCTGCCGATTCATCCACAATTAGAGTAGTTAGAGTGGCTTTTATTTGCCCCATCTTACCTGCTATTCTTTCTCTTCAGTAGTTATAATATTCTTCCAAAATACCCAGAACAAAAATTATAATGCTCTTCTACACAATGTGCTCATTAATGTCAGAGAATTTCAACTGGTTTTGTTTCCTACTTTTCTAGATTGTTCTCATCAATTCTATTTCTTAATATCAGTACATTGTTTAGAAAAAGTGACAGCAAGACTATGAGGTTTGTTTTGTTTTCTCATGTTTTAAATAATCCTTTGGTTAAGTTCCATCTGCAAAAACAAATCATGTATTGGCTGAATGATAGGCCCTAGGAATTATTAAACTGAAACCAAACCATTTAGACCCTTCTTCTTCTTTGAGATGTGAAAGGATCAGCCTCTAAAGTAACTTGCTAAGGTCTGTAGTAACAATTCTGAAGCTTAAGGGAGTCATTCCAGATATGACACCTGGGATTAAGTGATGACTGCATTGTCAAGACACCTAACTTCTCTGACAGATAACCTAGGTAATATTTCCAGCACCAACACGGCAACTAACAACTATCTACAATACCAGTCCCAGGGGATGAGACTCCTCTGGCCTATGCAGAAACTGCATGCCTATATGCTTAGGCAAAACTTTCATATATGTAAGAAGGAATAGAAGCTAAAAGATGAGATATGGTGTAGAATCAGGGGTTGGCTTGTTGGGATTTATGTTTTGTCCATTTTTTACGGCTGTTTAACCCCAAAGAAATCACACAGAGAGGTTTATATTAGGTTATAAACTGATTGGCCCATTAGTTTAGGCTAAGTATTAGTTCTTATAAGTTATATTAACCCATTATTTTTATCTATGTTAGCCACATGGCTCGGTACCTTCTTTTAGTGGGGCAGGGTCATATCCTGCCTCTTTGGTGGCCTGTGTAGGAGTGCAAAGGGAGCTTTCTGCTTCCCAGAATTCTCCTGTTCTCGCTTCTATTTTTTGTCTGGATTTCCTGGCTATACTCCCTGCCTGGCCAATCAGTGCTTATTTAAAACATGATTGACAGAATACAGACAATTCTCCCACACCACTTCCCCCTCTTTTTTTTTTAAACAAAGGAAAATATGCATAGTCCATTTTTTTGGGGAATGTGGTCGTAGTATTTTAGGCTACTTTTGGCTGGTTGGGAACACTGATAGTCTTATGGGGACCTAAAGAAAATTTACAGTTATGATCAAGTCCTGACTGGAGTATTCTGTGAGTCTTTATTATCTCAGGCAGCATCTTGAATCTGTTCTAGATATAGAATTCAGACATCTGGGTCATCTGTTTTTGTCGGAGATTTTTTAGGTGGTCTTTTTTGATCACACCTGATTTTTTTTTAACTCAGAATGAATCCACAGCCTCTCATTTTCTGTGAAAACAAAAACAAAATCTCTTCTCCAAAGTAATATATCTTTTGACATCAATTTTGAAGTCAAGGTATTTTTAGAATACCTTCCTTGGGTTAATTTAGTAGCATTTATAAACAAAAGTCCTTTAGTAGCTCTTGTTCCTTTCTCAGCATTTAAACAATTTAAAGAGAGCATAATAGTATATATATATATATATATATATATATATATACACACATATATATATCAGACTTTCACCATATAATAATCAAAACACTAAATATATAGAATAAAGAAAGAATCTTAAGAGCTTCAAAGGAAAAAGTCCCAGTAACATATAAAGGCAAACCCACCAGAATTACATCTGAATTCTCAATAGAAATTCTGAAAGTCAGAAGAACCTGGACAGATATTCTGCAGACACTAAGAGACCATGGATGTAAGCCCAGATTACTATACCCAGCAAAGATTTCAGTCAGCATAGCAGAGAAAACAAGATATTCTATGACTAAACAAGATTTAAACAATACCTATCTACAAATAGCCCTACAGAAAGTTCTAAGAAAAATTGAACCCAAGGAAGCTAGCAATACCCACAAAAATAGTCAATAGTTAATCTCACACTAGCAAAGCCCAAAGAAGAAAAACACTTACACATTGCCAACATCAACAAAAACAAAACTAACAGGTGCTAACTATCACTGGTCATTAATATCTCTTAATATCAATGGCCTTAGTTCACCTATAATATGATACAGATTGACAAATTGATATGAAAACAGGATCCATCCTTCTGTTGCATACAAAAAACATACCTCAATTCAAAGACAGTCATTACCTCAGAGTAAAAGGCTAGGGAAAGATTCTCCAATCAAATATAACTAAGAAACAAGCAGATGTAGCTATCCTAATGTCTAACAAAATAGACTTCAAACTAAAATCAATAAAACGAGATGAAAAAGGACATTTCTTACTCATCACAGGAAAAATCCATCAAGATGAAGTCTCAATTCTGAACATCTATGCCTCAAATATAAGGGTACCCAACACTTTTAAAAGAAGCATTACTAAAGCTTGAATCACACATTAACACTGCACTCTCATCAGTGGACAGGACTATGAGAAAGAAACATTAAAGAGAAATAAAAGAAAAAACAGAAGTTATGAATAAAAAGGGTTTAACAGACATCAGTAGAACATTCCACCCTAACAAAAGAATATACCTTCTTTTCAGCACCTCATGGAACTTTCTCAAAATTGACCACATGCTCAGTAACAAAACAAACCTCAACAGATACAAGCAAAAAAATAGAATAACCCCCTGAATCTTAAAGTTAGAATTCAAGAGTAAGATTAATTGCAAGAAGTTCAAAAATGAATGTAAATTGAACAATGATCAAATGAATCACCACTTGGTCAAGGAAGAAATAAAGAAGAATTAAAGACTTTCTAGAATTCAATGAGAATGAATGCACAACATATTCAAACTTAGGGGACACTTTGAAAGCAGCGTTAAGAGAAAAGTTCATAGCACTAAGTGGCTACAAAAATAAAATGAAGAAATCTCACACAAGCAACTTAACCACACACCTGAAAGCTCTAGAACAAAAAGAAACAAACTCACCCAGGAGGAGTAGATGTAGGAAACAATCAAATTGAGGGCTGAAATAAATAAAATAGAAACAAAGAAAGCAATACAAAGAATCAATGAGACAAATAATTGCTTCTTTGGTAAAAATCATCAAGATAGACAAAACTTTATTCAAACTAACCAAAAGGTAGAGAGAAAATATGCAAATTCACAAAATCAGAATTGAAAGAGGGGGCATAAGAACAAAGAAAAAATCCAGAGAATCATCAGGTTATACTTCAAAAACCTGTACCAATAGTAAGCAAGAACAGATAAACAATGTAAATAGATCTATGACCCCTAAGAAAATAGAAGCACTCACCAAAAGTCTTCCAGCCACAAAAATATGCTCAGACCAGATGGTTGCAGCACAGAATTCTACTAGAATTCTCAAAGAAGAGCTAATACCAACACGCCTCAAAATGTTCCACACAATAGAAACAGAAGGGACATTGCCAAACTCTTTTTATATGGAGGTAACAATTACTCTGGTACCCAAACCACACAAAGATGCAACTAAGAAAGAGAATTACAGACCAATTTCTCTCATGAACATCGATGCAACAATACTCATTGAAATGCTGGAAAACCAAATCCAAAAACACAAAATAATCCACTATGATGAAGTAGGCTACATCCAAGAGTTCAGGGATGGTTTAACATAAGAAAATCCACCATTGTAATCCACCATATAAACAAACTGGAAGAAAACAGCCACACGATTATTTCATTAGATGCCTTTGACAAAATCTAACATCCTTTCATGATAAAGGTCTTGGAGAGATCAGGCATACAAGGATAATACCTAAACATAATAAAGGCAATATACAGCAAGCCAACAAACAAGATCAATCAAACTAAATGGAGAGAAACTCAAAGTGATTCCACTAAAATAAGGAACAATATAAGGTCTCTCTTAATATGCATTAAAAATAGTACTTGAAGTTCTAGGTAGATAAATAAGACGACAAAAGGACATCAAGGGTCTACAAATTGGAAAGAAAGAAGTCAAACTTTCACTATTTGCAGATGATATGATAGTTTGTATAAGTGATCCTAAAAATTCTACTTGGGAACTCCTACAGCTGATAACCACCTTTAGCAATGTGGCAGGATAAAGAATAACTCAAAAGAATCAGTACTTCTCCCATACAGATGATAAATGGGCTGAGAAAGAAATAAGATGAACATTTTCCTTCACAAAAGTCAGAAACAACAAAAAATATTTGGGGGTAACTCTAGCCAAGTAAATAGAAGACCTGTAGAAGAACTTTAAGTCTTTAAAGAAAGAAATTGAAGAAGATATCAGAAAATGGAAAGATCTCCCATGCTCTTGGATAGGTAGGAACAATATAGTAAAATTGACAGTTTTACCACAACATAGTAAAAATGACAGCCTTACTAAAAGCAATTGATAAATTGAATGAAATCCCTATCAAAGTCTCATCACAATTCTTCACAGCCATTGAAAGAACAATACTCAATGTTCATATGGAAAAACAAAACATTCTGGTTAACAAAAACAATCCTATATAATAAAGGAACTACTGGAGGCAATACAACTTCAAACTCTACTATAGAGCTATAGTAATGAAAACAGTCTGGTATTTGCAAAACAAAACAAAACAAAAAAACAAAAGAAAAACAGACAAGTGGACCAATGAAATTGAATCAAAGAGACTGATATTAATACACACAAGTATGAACACCTGACTTTTGACCAAAAAAAGCTAAAATTCTACAATAGAGTAAAGATGGGATCTTAACAAATGATGCTGGGATAACAGGAAGTCAACATATTGAAGATTGGAAATAGAGCCATATCTATCCCCATGCACAAATCTCAAGTCCAAATGGATTAAAGACCTAAACATAAATCTAGCCACAATGAATCTCATAGAAGAGAAAATGGGAAGTAGCCTCGATTGTATTGGCACAGGAGACCACTTCCTGAATATAACCCCAGTAGCACAGACACTGAGTTGGATAATTAATAAATGGAACCTCTTGAAACTGAAAAGGTTCTGTAAAGCAAAGGACATGGTCAATAAGTTAAAACAGCAGCCTACAAAATGGAGAAAAAAGCTTCACCAACCTCACATTGGAGAGAGGGCTGATCTCTAATATATATATATATATATATATATATATATATATATATATAATTTAAGAAGCTAGATATCATATCATCAAATAATACAATTAGAAATGGGGTACGGATCTAAACAAAAATTCCCAACAGAGAAATCTCAAATGGTCAAAAGGTACTTAAGGAACTGCTCAACATTCTTAGCCATCAGAGAAATGCAAATCAAAATGACTCTGAGATACCACCTTACACAAGTCAGTATGGCTAAGATCAAAAACACCAATAACAGCTTATGCTGAAGAGAATGCTGAGTGAGGGAAACAATCCTCCACTGCTGGTGTGAGTGCAAACTTGTAGGGTCCCTTTGGAAACCAGTATGGCAGTTTCTCAGAAAATTGGGAATCAGCCTTTTGCCAAGCCAGCCCTTTTGACTGTGAGGACCTGGGCCAGAAAGGGGCCCTGATCCAGTGCTGGGGGATACATCCGGACTGGTAAGTGGGTCCCAGTCCGGCAGCCCAGGATCCCCAGGAGAGGTCTACAGGAGGCCTCCAATCCCTGAAGCTTTCTGGCCTCTTAGGGGGCCTGCCCTCCTCTACTGGCTTTTCTGCTTATCCCATCCCAGCTTGCCCCCGGGCAACCCTTTCCATCTGAGGGATCCTAGCTTCCCTGAATTCAGCCTGCTTCTGGGCTGAGGCTTTAGGAGAAGGGTGAGTGCAGGGCTAAAGGGGTCCCCTTGTCCCAGGGAGCCAAGCAGAGAAGACTCCTTTTACAAAGCCCTCCCTTTTGACTGCAAGGTCCTAGGCCAGCAAGGGGCCCTGATCCAGTGCCAGCAGATACATCTGGACGGCAAGTGGCCCTGATCCAGTGCCGGTGGATACATCCAGAATGAGGGACCAAGCTAACGAGACTCTCCTGACCACATTCGAAGGAAGAGATGGGCAGGCGCCAATCCAAGAATTCCTCCAACAACCAGAATCCAGTGAGTATGCAACAAGAAAACCTGAGCAACCTAACAAAGAGGAAGTAAAGAAATTGACTTTAAACGTAACATTATGAAAGTGATAGAGAACTTTAAAGAAGAGGTGAAAAACTCCTTGAAAGAAAGGGAAGAGAAAACTAACAAAAAGTTAGAAGAAATGAATAAATTCCTCAAAGATACCCCGGAAAACCAAGAAAAAGCAATCAAACAGGTAACAGAAACAGTTCAAAACTTGAAAACTGAAATGGAGGCAATGAAGAAAACACAAACTGAGAGATGGTGGGATATGGAAAATCTGGATAAATGAACAGGAACCACAGAGACAAGTATAATCAACAGAATACAGGAGATAGAAGAAAAAATCTCAGACACTGAAGATACGATAGAGAAAATAAACTCAGTGATCTAAGAAAACAACAAATCCAACAAATTCACAATACAAAACATCCAGGAAATCTGGGACACCATGAATAGACCAAACCTAAGAATAATAGGGGGTAGAAGAAACAGAAGAATTCCACTCCAAAGGCCCAGAAAATATTTTCAACAAAATTATTGAAAAAAACTTTCCCAACCTAAAGAAGGATATTTATGAAGGTTCAAGAAGCATACAGAACACCAAATAGGATGGATCAAAAAAAAATCCCCTAGCCATATAGTAATCAAAACACAAAACATACAGAATAAAGAAAGAATATTAAGAGCTGCAAAGGAAAAAGGTCAAGTAAAACATAAGGATAAAACTATCAGAATTACACCTGATTTCTCTATGGAAACCATGAAAGCCAGAAGGTCTTGGATAGATGTGATGCAGAAACTAAGAGACCATGGATGCAAGCCCAGACTACTATACCCAGCAAAGCTTTCTTTCACCATCGATGGGGAAAACAAGATATTCCAGGAAAAAAAAAACAATTTTAAGCAAAATATACCCACAAACCCAGCCTTACATAAATTACTAGAAGGAAAATCACAACTAAAGGAAGCAAACAATACCCATAATAACACAGACATCTAACAGCCCTCTACCAGCACAACTCAAAGAAGGGAGACACACAAACACAACCACTATAAAGAAAATAACCGGAGTTAACAACCACTGATCATTAATATCGCTTTAATATCAATGGACTCAATTCACCTATAAAAAGGCACAGGTTAAGAGAATGGATACGAAAACAGGATCCAACATTCTGCTGTTTACAAAAAACACACCTCAACCTCAAAGACAGACACTTTCTCAGAGTAAAGGGTTGGGAAAAGGTTTTCCAATCAAATGGACTTAAGAAACAAGCAGGTGTGGCTATACTAATATCTAACAAAATTGATTTCAAACTAAAATCAATCAGAAGAGATGGAGATGGACAATTTATACTCATAACAGGAACAATTCATCAGGAGGAAGTCTCAATCCTGAATATCTATGCCTGTAATATAAAAGCACCCACACATGTAAAAGAAACATTACTAGATCTCAAAGCACACATCAAACAACACATTCTAATAGTCGGAGATTTCAACACTCCTCTCTCACCAATGGACAGGTCAACCAGACAGAAACTTAACAGACAAATAAGAGAACTAACAGACGTTATGAACCAAATGGACGTAACAGCCATCTATAGAACATTCCACCCAAACAGAAAAGAACCTTCTCAAAAATGGATCACATAATTGGTAACAAAGCAAACATCCACACATACAAAAAAATTATAGTAACCACCTGTGTACTATCGGATCACCATGGAATACAGTTAGAATTCAACAACAATTCTACCCACAGAAAGCCTACAAACTCAGGGAAACTGAACAGTCAACTACTGAACCATCAAGGAAGAAATAAAGAAAGAAATTAAAGTCTTCCTTGAATTCAAAGAATATAAAGACACAACATACACAAACCTATGGGACACTATGAAAGCAGTGCTAAGAGGAAAGTTCATAGCACGAAGTGCCCACATAAAGAACACGAAGAAAGCACATATTAGAGACTGAACCGCAAAGCTGAAAGCTCTAGAAAAAAAAAAAACCAGACTCACCCAGGAGGAGTAGAAGACAGGAAATAATCAAACTGAGGACTGAAATCAACAAAATAGAAACCCAGAAAACAATCCAAAGAATCAATGAAAAAAAGAGCTGTTTCTTTGAGAAAATCAACAAGATCGATTAACCCCTATCTAAACTAATCAAACAGCAGAGAGAGAACACTCAAATTAACAAGATCAGAAATGAAAAGGGGGACATAACCACAGACACAGAGGAAATTCAGAGAATCATTAGATCTTACTACAAAAGCCTGTATGCCACAAAATTGGAAAATGTAAAATAAATTGACATTTTTTTAGATAAGTACCATATACCAAAATTAAATCAAGACCATGTAAACAACTTAAATAGACCTATATGTGGTGAGGAAATAGAAGCTGTCATCAAAAATGTCCCAACCAAAAAAATCCCAGGACCAGATGGTTTTACTGCAGAATTCTACCAAAACTTCCAAGAAGAGGTAATGCCTATACTCCTTAAGGTGTTTTGCATAATAGAAACAGAAGGGTCATTGCCAAACACTTATTATGAAGCTACAGTTACCCTGATACCAAAACCACACAAAGACGCAATCATGAAAGAGAATTACAGACCAATCTCACTCATGAACATCGATGCAAAAATTCTCAATAAAATACTGGCAAACCGACTCCAAGAACACATCAAAAACATGATCCATTATGATCAAGTAGGCTTCATCCCAGAGATGCAGGGCTGGTTCAACATATGAAAATCTATCAATGTAATCCATCATATAAATAAACTGAAAAAAAAACCATGATCATTTCATTAGATGCTGAAAAGCATTTGACAAAATTCAGCACTCCTTTATGATAAAGGTCTTGGAGTGATTAGGGATACAAGGTTCATACCCAAATATAATAAAAGCAATATACAGCAAGCTGACAGCTAACATTAAATTAAATGGAGAGAAACTTGAAACCTTTCCACTAAAATCAGGAACAAGACAAGGCTGTCCATTTTCTCCATACCTCTTCAATATAGTGCTTTAAGTTCTAGCAATAGCAATAAGACAAAATAAGGAGATCAAGGGGATTCGAATTGGACACGAAGAAGTCAAACTTTCGTTATTTGCAGATGATATGATTGTGTACATAAGCTACCTCAAAAACTCCACCAAAGAACTCCTACAGCTGATAAATACCTTCAGTGATGTGGCAGGATATAAGATCAACTCAAAAATATCGGTAGCCCTCCTATACACAAAGAATAAAGAAGCAGAGAGGGAAAACAGAGAAATATCACCATTCACGATAGCCACAAATAGCATAAAGTATCTTGGGGTAACTCTAACCAAGGAAGTGAAAGATCTATTAGACAAGAACTTTAAGACCTTGAAGAAAGAAATTGAAGAGATTAACAGAAAATGGAAGGATTTTCCATGCTCTTGGATTGGTAGGATCAACATAGTAAAAATGGCAATTCTACCAAAGGCAATCTATAGATTCATGCAATCCCCATCAAAATCACAACAAAATTCTTCATAGACCTTGTGAGAACTATAACTAACTTTATATGGAAAAACAAAAAACCCAGGATAGCCAAAACAATCCTATACAATAAAAGCACATCCGGTGGCATTATCACCCATGACATCAAACTCTACAGTAATGGAAACAGCTTGGTATTGGCATAAAAACAGAGATGTTGACCAATGGAATTGAATTGAAGACACCGATATTAATCAATAAACCTATGAACATCTCACATTTGACAAAGAAGCTAAAATTATACAATGGAAGAAAGAAAGCATCTTTAACAAATGGTGCCAGCATAACTGGATGTCAACCTGTAGAAGAATGAAAATAGAACCATATCTATCACCATGCACAAAACTCAAGTCCAAATGGATTAAAGACCTCAATATATATCTGACCACACTAAACATGATAGAAGAGAGAGTGGGAAGTAGCCTGCAATACATGGGCACAGGAGACCACTTCCTATGTAAAACCACAGTGGCACAGACAATAAGAGCAACAATGAATAAATGGGACCCCCTGAAACTGAGAAGCTTCTGTAAAGCAAAGGATACTGCCATTAAGACACTGTCTTTAAGACAAAGGTCTGATTTCCAAAATATGTAAAGAACTTGACATTAAAATTCTAAATTACCCAATTAAAAAATGGGTAATGATCTGAACAGAGTATTCTCAACAGAAGTTCAAAAGGTCATGTTCAACTTCCTTAGCGATCAAGGAAATGCAAATCAAAACAACTTTGAGATACCATCTTACACCTGCCAGAATGGCTAAAATCAAAAACACCAAGGATAGCCTATGCTGGAGAGGATGTGGAGACAGGGGAACTCTCATCCATTGCTGGTGGGAATGCAAACTTGTGCAACCACTTTGGAAATCAGTGTGGTGGTTTCTCAGGAAATTGGGAATCAACCTACCTCAGGATCCAGCAATACCACTCTTGGGAATATACCCAAGAGATGCCCCATCATACTACAAAAGCATTTGTTCAACTATGTTCATAGCAGCATTATTTGTAACAGCCAGAACTTGGAAACAACCTAGGTGCCCCTCAATGGATGAATGGATCAAGAAAGTGTGGAATATATACACATTAGACTACTACTCAGCGGTAAAAAACAATGACATCTTCAATTTTGCATGCAAATG
Source organism: Ondatra zibethicus (assembly GCA_004026605.1). Classification (NCBI taxonomy): domain Eukaryota; kingdom Metazoa; phylum Chordata; class Mammalia; order Rodentia; family Cricetidae; genus Ondatra; species Ondatra zibethicus. The sequence goes on from PVIU01018252.1 coordinate 36,411, forward strand.
GATGGAAATAGAAAAAACTATCCTTAGTGAGATAACCCAGACCCAAAAAGATGAATATAGTTTGTACTCACTTATTATTGTACTCTAGCCATAAACAAAGGACATTAAGTCTATAGTTCACCACTCTAGATAAGCCAAATATCAAGGTGAACCAAAAGAAAAACATATATAGATCCTCCTGGAAATTGGAAGCAAACAAGATAGCTGGCCAAATGTTGGGAGCACAGGGGTAGCGGTACTGGTGGGGGTGGGGTTGGAGGAAAGGGAGAGAGGGAAGGAGAAGGGAGAAGGGAAGGACAGGGGAGAGCTTGGAGTAGTGGGAGGGTGGAGATGGAGGAAAGGCAGATATTGGAGCAGGGAAGAAGATATCTACATTAAGGGAGCCATTTTGGGGTTGGAAAGATACTTGGCTCTAGAGGGGATTCCAGGTGTACATGGGTATGTCCCCAGCTAGGTCCTTGGGCAGCAGAGGAAAGGGTGCCTGAACTGCCTTGTCCCATAGTCACACTGATGAATACCTTGAATATCACCATAGAAATTTTGGCCGATGGATGGAGATAGAGACAGAGGCCCACAGTCACATCAGAGCAATGGACTGAACTCCCAAGGTCCAGCTGAAGAGCAGAAGGATGGAGAAGATGATCAAGGATTCAGCACCGTGAGGGTTCCCCCCACCCCACTGAGACAGTGTGCCTGATCTAATGGGAGCTCACCTAATCTACCTGGACAAGGACTGAATGAGCATGTGAACAAACTGGACTCTCTGAATGTGGCTGCCAATGGGGACGGACTGAGAAGCCATCGATAATAGCACTGGGACCCGTCTCTTTTGCATGTATTGGCTTTTTGGGACCCTAGTTTGCATTGATGCACACCTTACTAGGCCGGGATGGTGAGGGAAGGGCCTTGGACTTCCCACAGGGCAGGGTACCCTGCCCTCTCTTAAGGATGGAGGGGGAAAAAGGAGGGTTAGGGGGGGAATGGGAGAAGGGGAGGAAGGGTCAATTTTTAATGGAAAAATATAAAATAAAACAAAAAATGAAACTGAATTATAAAAAAAGAAAAAAGAAAAAGAAAAAAAGCATTTCAAAGTCAATGTGTATCTATCAAACACGAGTACATAACTACCTTTGTCATGAAATGTTTCCCATTTTGCAAAATTATGTACCAATACATTAACACAATAATATAATAAAGATCGATATTCTGAAAATCCATCAATGCCACTTTTGGGCATATCCCCAAAGGATGCAGACCCATATCACAACTATGTACATAGCAGCATTAATTGCAATAACCAGAATCTGGACACTACATAGATGCCCCTCAAACAAAAATAGATAAAGAAAATGTACACAATGGAGCACTACTCAATGATAAAACAGTGACAACTTGAAATTTGCAGGAAAATAGGTCAAACTTGAAAAGAGCATCCTGAGTGTGGTAACCCAGACCCAGGAAGACAAACACAGTATGTACTCACATAAAGCAAAGATTAACCAGATTACAGTCTACAACCCCAGGGACAGCAGAAAGCAAGGAGAACTCTTAGAGAGTTGTACATGATTTTCCCCGGAATGGAGAAATAAACAAGATCTCTTTAGTAATGTGGCAGCCTGGGGGGACAAGGAATGGTTTTAGGGGAGTGCGGAGAGGAGAAGAGGAGCATAAAGGAGAACATAAGAGATCGGAAAGATCAAGTAGTGTGAAGAACAGAGAGGAAGAACAAGGAAAGAGAGACCTTAAAAGGAGTCACTATGCGATTTATGAGAAACCAGCCGCTAGAGAAATTCCCGGAAATCCACAAGAATGACCCCAGATAAGAATCTAAATAATAGCGGAGAAAGTACCTAAAATGACCTTGCCCTGCAATCAGATTGATGACTAACTTAATTGAACCTTTTTCTAGTATAAAATGGAAGCAGATGCATAGATCCACAGTTCAGTACTGGGCCGAATTCCTACAGTTCAGCCACACAGAGGGCCAAGGCCATAATGAGGAAACCCACAGACATAGCTTACCCAAGCTAGTGGGACTGACACTTGGGAAACATGCATAAAACCAAACTAGGAACTCTGAATATGGGTGAGAGTTGCGTGGCTTGGGCAGTTTGTGGGGCTACTAGCAGTGGAACCAGTATTTTTTTTTTTATTTTTTCCATTCAAAAAACAAAAAAAACAGAAATTTTTACATTTCTTCCCCTTCTCCCAGTCCCCTCCCCCTACACCCGATCCCTCCTCCCTTTCCCTTCTTCCTTAAAAGAGGGCATGGTGCCCTGCCCTGTTGGAAGTCCAAGGCCACCCCCATCCATCCCGGCCAAGGAAGGTGTGCATCCAAAAAGACTAGATTCCCAAAAAGATAATTCATGCAGAAGAGATAGGTCCTGGTGTCATTGTTGATGGCTTCTCGGTCTGCCCCCATTGGCCGCCACATTCAGAGAGTCTGGATTGATCATATGCTCATTCAGTCCCAGTCCAGGTGGATTGGTGTGCTCCCATTAGTTCAGGCACACTGTCTCAGTAGGTGGACCAGCCCCTCACGGTCCTAACTTCCTAACTCATCTTCTCCCACCTTCTGCTCTTCACCTGCACCTTGGGGGCTCAATCCACTGCTCTGATGTGAATGTGGGTCTCTGTCTCTATCTCC
>PVIU01018253.1:0-39539 GCA_004026605.1 Ondatra zibethicus
AGGACTGGGGAGAGCCTGGGGGAGTGGGAGGGTAGAAATAAAGGAAGGCCAGATGTTGGAGTAGGGAAGAAGATATCTACATTAAGGGAGCCATTTTAGGGTTGGCAGGAGAGTTGGCTCTAGGGGGATCCCAGGTGTCCACAGGGATGTCCCCAGCTAGGTCCTTGGGCATCAGAGGAGAGGGTGCCTGAACTGGCCTTGTCCCATAGTCACACTGATGAATATCTTGAATATCACCATAGAAATCTTGTCTGATGAATGGAGATAGAGACAGAGACCCACATCCACATCATAACAAAGGACTGAGCTCCCAAGGTCCAGTTGAAGAGCAGAAGGAGGGAGAAGATGAGCAAGTTCTTGTGACCTCACACTCTGCTGGCCAGGAAGACTTGGTTCCAAAGTAGGAGTGCTTCTTCCAGGAGGCATAATAAATATTACATTTAAACAGAAAAAAAGATTACTTTTTCAATTTATGCCAAGAATTTTGATGGGCCTTTAATTGAATCTGTAGATTGCTTTTAGAAGGATGGCCATTTTCCTAACATTAATCCTACCAGTCCACAAGCATGGGAGATTGTCCCATCTTCTTGTGTCTTCTTCAAGTTCTTTCTTCAATGTCTTAAAATTTTATTATACAAATCTTTCACTTGTTGTGTTACATTTTCCCCAATATATATCTTTTTGAGACTATTATTAAAGGTATTGTCTCCTTTATTTCTTTCTCAATATGCTTGTTATTTGTATGTGGAAATGCTACTCATTTGGGGGTGTTAATTTTATTTCTTACTACCTTGCTTTAGTTATTTATCATCTGTAGAAGTTTTCTGGTGGCATCTTTAGAGTCATTTCTATATCAGATCATATACTCTGTAAATAATGATAGTTTGACTTCCTCCTTTTTGTTTGAATTATGTTGTTTTTCCTCTGTTATCTTATTGCTTTATCTAAGACTTCAAGTTCTATATTTACTAGGTATACAGAAAGTGGACATACTTGTCTTATTCCTGATTTTAGTGGAAAGGCTTTGAATTTCTCTCTGTTTAGGATGATGATCTTTGTGGACTCACTATAAACTGCCTTTATTATGTTGGGGTATGAACCTTATATCCCTAGTCTCTCCAGAGCATTTGTCATGAGGCATTATTGGATTTTATCAAAGACCTTTTCTGCATCTAATGAGATGATCATGTGATTTTTGTCTTTTAGTCTGTTTATGTGATAGATTATATTTACTGATTTACATATGTGAAACCAACCATCTCTACATCTCTGGGATGAAGAGAGCTTTATCATAGTGGAGAGAAAATCCATTCTGTCAGCTTTCCTGTCTTAGGGAAGTGACTTGGCACCCTGATAGCAAACCTATTATTTAAAATGGGCAGGTTGTACAGACAGTTCACCTGATTGTAGTGCAACTTTTTTGAAGTAACTATTATAGTTTGCATAACATGAGGTAAAGGGGTGGAACATCTTGTGGATCTTGTAAGATTCAGGAGATTGCGAGACTTGTATGTTTTATTTACTACCTCATCCTTTTAAGTTTTCTTTACTTCCTGAATCTCATTGAGCCTTATTCCAGAATGGATCGCTTAAGTTCAGAAGGAAGAGCTGCACAAACGTTGAAGTAAATCCTTTCTCTATTTGAAAAGTAATAATGATAATAATAATCAATAAACTGAATTCGGGAGATATAACTTGGTGGCTAAGAGTGCTCACTGCTCTTGCCGAACATAGGGGTTCATTTCCCAGCATCCACCTCAGGCAGCTTACAAACACCTGTAGCTCCAGCTCCAGAGGATAGGACACCCTCCTCTGGCCTCTGCAGGCTTCTACATGCACACAATGCATAGAAACTCCTATAGGTACATGCATATACAGAAGCAAAAAATAAATTTTAAAAATATATTAAGGTGTGCTAGATGTAGGGGTTCTGAGAACCAGGAAGAATGACACATCAGGAATCCTGGTGTCAAACTGCCACAGCCCCAATGTGGGAGGCAATTCTGAAGTGGAGTGCATAATACAGACAAGGCATTCATGTATTCATGCAGCAAGCTCAGCACTGAATTGAACAATGGAAGGAAGCTGTAATCTCAGAGGCTAAGACCTGACTTTGTCTCTCTGATGAAACTGTGGATACTGGAGACAGAGAGACATGGAGATTTACATGTGCAAAAGGCTATTTAACAGAGAAAGATTGGAAATCTTTCCCATTTGAGCCACATACAAAACTGAGCATGCTCACCCAAGTAAAGCCCATACTATACAATCATAGGAAAGGTAGGTGACCTATAAAACATCAGACAGCTCATGGGCAGCACTTCTGGGCACATATGTTTCTCTGCACTCATTAGCCCACTCTTTTTCTAGGGGATGCTTTTCTCTTTGTAATAAAATGCTTCTATTTCTATTCTAAGCATGTCTTCCTGGTTGAATTCTTTGCCCTGAGACACAAGAGCTTGGAAGATTCCGTATGTACTTGTGGGCCTCGGGCCCATGCCAATGGCATTGCCCAAGAGTAACTGTAGAACCCGACAGCCCCAAACCTAAGGTTAGTGGGTAGCTGAATTGTCACAGTCACCTGTCTGTCCCAAGTTTCAGGGTTGATGGGATTGGAAACTCTGAACCTTTGGTAGACAGACAGACAGACAGACAGACAGACAGACAGACAGACATAGCACAGTGAAACAAAGCAGAAGGCTATGAAACAATCCCATACCACTACAGCCACCAGATTTTTTATAAAGGCATCAAAAAATGTACCTTGAAAAAAAGCCAACCACTTCAACAAACAGTGCTGGGGAAAGTTCATGTAGAAGAATAAAACTCGATCTTTATTTCTCATCCTGTACAAAAATCAATTCAAAATGGATCAAAGACCTTCATGTAAGACCTGAAACTCTGAAACAGCCAGCAGAAAAACACTTCACGTCTCAGGGGTGGCAAGGACTTTCTGAAAAGGGCTCCAAGAGCCCTGGAATCATTTTAAGAATTGACAAAAAGGGGTTGCATGAAATTAAAAGTCATCTTTACAGCAAACAGAGCAACCGGCAGCATGAAGAGACAGCATGAAGAAATTGTATGTAAACAGTACATACGACAGGGTTTAATATCTAAACTCTATAAACAACTCAAAACTGTTATTGTATACACATCAGAGCCCATGAATCTGAAAGAGAGCAAGGGGAGTGTATGGGATGGCTTGAAAGGAGGAGGAGGAAGGGAGAAAAGTAATAAACTTACAATCTCTAAAAGAAAACAAAGATGAATGTTAACTAATTACTCTCATGTGAAACATCTGAATGATAGGTTTTATGTGCGTATATATATATGTTATCTAAATCACAGATAAATATGATAGTTGATAGATGATATATAGTAGATAGATATATGGGTAGGTGATAAATAGATATGATAGATGATAAATGGATGGATGATGCATAGATAGATAGATAGATAGATAGATAGATAGATAGATAGATAGATAGTAGATAGTCAGATGGATAGATGATAGAATGATGGATGGATGGACTGCTGAATGGATAGATGATAGATAAATAGATAGATAGATAGATAGATAGATAGATAGATAGATAGATAGATAGATAGATAGATAGATAGTAGATAGTCAGATGGATAGATGATAGAATGATGGATGGATGGACTGCTGAATGGATAGATGACAGATAAATAGATAGATAGATAGATAGATAGATAGATAGATAGATAGATTCTAGTTAATCGATAGATAAAAGGAAAGGGATGACCAAGGCAAGGTAATGGAGCATAAGAAAGATAGAATGTTGCATATGTTCTCTCATATGTGTGATCTAGATGTATCTGTGTGTATACATACATACATAGGACATGAAAGCAGAGGGGGTTATTTAGAAGGAAGAAGGAAACCAGGGGAATGAGAGAAGAACAATGGAGAATAATATAGGAAGCTGAACATGAGCAAAGTACAATAATAATAAGATTTACTTTTCCCTTTATATGTATTTTTTCTTTAAAATGGTTTTCATACAATCATTTTGATCATGTTCTTTCTTCTCTTCTAGATAATCCCAGATTCTCCTCACATTCCTACCAACCCATCTTTATGCGCGTGTTCTCTCTCTCCCTCCCTTTCTATCTCCCCCACTCTCTCTAAAAACAAAACTCTAAAAATAAAACAAACACAAAGCAAAATCTGTACATTCTCATGTCATTCTTTATTTCTGTGCTCTGGAGTGAGAACCCACAGTAGAATTCAGTGTGAAGTGGAGAGCTGAGATCTTAGGCGCACCAACTGCAAGGAGAGGTAACAGGAAGGCCCAGATCTGTAAGTGGAGCCTCCAGCAGCCCATGTGCCTGGCGTCAAACACCTACACTCTTTCCAGGCTGTTTGCCGGAACAATTCTAAGACCTTGGCTCTAACCGTCTCAAACAGTGCAACCTTGCCATGTTTGCTCTCATGGACCTTGATTTTCTTTTAAACTGGTGGTTCTCAATTTGTGGGTCATGACCCCTTTGGGGGGTCACATGTCAGATATCCTGCATATCAGATATTTACATTACAATTCATAACAGTAGCAGAATCACAATTATGAAATTGTAGCGAAAATAATTTTATGATTGGGGGTCATCACAACATGAGGAACTATATTAGAGGGTCACAGTGTTAGGAAAGTTGAGAACCACTGCTTTAAATGAAATTAGAAAACCTTCCCAATTTTCATGTTCTTAGCATACTTGTTTGTTTGTTTCTCTGTAATCTTACTGGCGTCCTCTTTCCTTCCTTTGGCTGCTCTCCTAGTCTAACAGATAAAGATGAGCAAGCCTGACACACGCAGATTCCTATGTCTAATACTTTTTCTCCACCTCCCCTCTCTTTCTCTGTCTTATCCTTCACTCTTTCCTAGCCCTCCTTCCCATCTATAGAGAAAAGAAGGGCACATTCTTCTTCATGAACGTCTGGGAATATGTCTTATTTGCTATTCTTCTTTTTTCTCTCTTTTTTCATTTTTATTTTTGCTTTATAAATAATACCATTCAAAATTTCCACCTCCTCCCATTTCCCTCCCACTCCCCCACTCACCCTCTCCCCACCCCCTCCAGTCCTAAAAGAGGGCAGGGTACCCTGCCCTGTGGGAAGTTCAAGGCCCTCCCCCCTCCATCCAGGCCTAGAAAGGTGTGCATCCAAACAGACTAGGATCCCAAAAAGCCAGTACATTTAGGTCTAAACTTAAGAAGAAGTAGAGAGGACCATTTAGCCCTGAGTTTCAGCGCTGTCTTGTTTACCTGATAGGGAATTTCTGAGGAATTTTCCCAAATTCAACTTCCTCTTCCTTTTGGGAACAGATAAAACTATGTTCCCATACATCTTTCAAAGGGAACAAGCAAGACCAGGCTTCACTACGTCCTATGAAGAGAGCAAATAAGACTGTGCCCCTGCATCCTTGGATGTTATATTTGCTTTCGCCAGTAAAATAACAAGGAATCTTTATGAAGGACAGGATCTTGTGTGGCCCAAATTGTCTTCAAACTCTTTATGTCATCAAGCATGACCTTGAATTTGCCATTCTCCTGCCTCCATCTTCTGAGTGTTAATATTTAAGACATTTGTCACCACTTCTGGGTTATTAAGCTCTGAGAATCAGACCCAAAGCAGCATTTATTCTAAGATGGTACATTACCAAGTGAGTTCTACGCACTCCCCTACCCCTAAAAAGGAGTTTCAATAGCCCTTTTTTTATAGAGGAGGAGGGGTTCTCTGTGTAGCCCTGGCTGTCCTGGAACTGTAGATCAAACTGGCCTCGCATTCAGCGATCCCCCTGCCTCTGCCTCCTGAATGCTGAGATTAAAAGTGTGTGCCACAGCCTTGTACCTTGTCTCCCTCAGAAAGCTGTAGCGATCATGACGCTCCTCATTACTCTGAGTCCCTGGACTACAGTGAACAGAGCAACCTAATGGATGTCCAGGGCAGACAGTAGAACAGTGGAGTAATACATTGGTTATTTGAAACCACCGAGACTCTGGAAGAGCCTGTGTGTCCAGCAGAGAAGGGTGAGTAATACAAAAATTAAAATGCTGGTGTTCACACTGGATTACTACCAGCTCCTGGGCCTGTATCTCAATTTATCTGAAACTCAGTGGGCAGAAAATGATTTATGGTTCAGTCTACTGCAATGCTCTCTATCTATTCAAATTTTATCTACCCTTCTTATCCAAATTTCCCCATATTTGTCTTATTATTGTGCTTTGAGCTCTCATTTCAGTGTCCCCCTTTCTCCTGTGAACTAGATACTTACCTGGAGATGCAACTTAAAAGCCCCAGGAGTTGAGCAAGTAGCATAGGCAGGTGATGGGGAAAGCCAGAGAGAAGTCTGCTCTAAAGACACTTGGGTTTAAGGTCTGTGTCTCTCTTTCCTTGGTTACCTTCCTGGACTTTCTCTGGAACTCACTAATTTTTGTAACATGAACCAGCTTCATCCTGGTGTCTTTAACCTCCCTGGGAAGAGCTGTATATCTTTCCTTTTAGGCCTCCCTGAACTTGTCACATTCACTATCCTTCTCCATGCATTGCACCTGAATCCTCCACTGGTTCTCTACTGTATACTGTTGAGATTAGCTGAGGACTCTAGGAAGTGTTCCTGACTCCTCTCTGCTTCCCTGTAGACTGTGCTGCCGCGTGTCTCTACATGCACGCTATTATTCCTCAAGCCTCCCTTCAATCCTACGTTTAGCTTTCTTTTAGTGACTTTCTTTCCTACCAGACAGAGAACAAGATGGAAAAAAAATCTATTATCTATATTTATTCCTTGGAGGTCTTTTGTTAAACAAACTAAGGAATGAAATTCTAATGCACTTAAAGAAAGAAAGTTTCTGCCTTCTTAACCTACTGTCTCATTCTATTAGTTGATTGGTCATAACATTTAACAAAATAGTTTGAAAATTCACCTGAAAACTAGGTGAATAGAAATATAATCTACTTTAAGAAAATGGATAATTGGCAAAAACCCAATTACCATCATTTAAAATCACCTTGGAGTCAAATCTCTGGACATGGTTTTCGGTGAGTTTCTATATTAAGTTAATCGAGGTGGGAAGTCCCACTCTAACTGTGGGCAGCATCATCCCATGGGTTGGGGTCCCAGGCTGGCTGAAAGGGGGAAAAAGCAAGTTGAGCACCAGCATTCATCTATCCCTGCTTCCTGACTGCAGCTGCGATGGGACCACCCACCTCACACGCCTCAGCCAGGACTCCTCCTCCGTAACTGACCGTTTCTCATATTGTAAACCAAGACGAACCTTCTCCCCTTCAGATGCTTTTATCGATCCCTTCAGATGCTTTTATCGACACATGGGTACCGTAATGAGACAGATAACTAAGACAGCTTGCCCCTAATCCAAGGCTATTTCACCGGAACTTCTCAAACTCAAGAATATTGATGCTTACAGCTATCTTTCACAGCAGAACAAAACACTGAGTGTCTAGGGCCAGGGATCTGACGGGGCATGAATTCATGGAGGATGCCACCTGTGAAGAATTCCAGTATACATGGTGGAAATCAAGCACTCTGTATAAGTATCAGCGGCAAGGAATTCTGCTCTTCAACCCTGACAACCCAGCAGCCTGCAGCCCGACCGCAGTGGATTTGAGGCAGAGGTGTCAGATGCAAAAGGAAGAACGACAATCTGGTTAATTGTCATACCTCAATAATGAGAGGTCTTATTCATTTGAAGATAATGTAGACTTTGAGGTCTCGGTAAAAGCTATGATCCATGAATAATCTGGAGCAAAGGAAGCAATGGATTTGGGTTTTAGGCAACCTGATGAATGGGGCTGGCTTCTGACTGCAACACTGAGTGATGCTCATCTACCCACTTCCCAGTACTACATTACTGAGCTGCTTTCCCCAGGGGACCAGAGACAGCTAAAAGCAAGAATACATCCTCCGTCGTGGGCTTCTTTCAATCTGTGCCATGGACAAAGGACTAGATAGATAAATAGAAGATACAGGCTTTTGAGAAGCTCTTCCTATAACAGGTAGAATATATCAGATTTTTCCAAAGATGCCTAGAAAAATTCTACTATCTTAATGGAATTCAATTCTCTTCAAGAACCTGTAAAAAATGTGAACCCCATCTCTCATAGAAATGAGTGTCCAAATGTGAATCAAAGGCAGTTTCTGCTACCTAGGAACTCATGCCCTAGTAGGCAATACAAACTCCTGAAAAGTAATTACTAACAAAATTCAATAGCATTTTAAATTCCAGGTGATAGTCCCAATAAAAGACAAGGCATGAAATTTATTGAGAGAAGGAAGCAATTACCAGTCAGACCAGCAGGGAAACTTTCAAATGATGGAGAATGAACTCCAAAGTATATTTATAGAAGAGTCTGCTAATGAAAATCCAAGTGAGAGAATGTTCTTGGTAGCACAACATCACGTTCTAAGGCAATATGGCCGAAATGTAGTATATCCACAAAATAGTGGATGGTTCGGAACAAGGCTAAGTAACAAATTCAGATGCTCTTACCTATAATGTGCATTTGAACAGAGTGTATAGATGCTTTTCTAGACCACTTTAGGGTCACGTGGGGTCTAGGAGAGGGCTCATTCAAGAAGCTAAAATTCTCAAGTGCTCTCTAATAGGTATTTTGAGAACATATTCTTGCTGTTCCTTTTCCTCGGAATAGTGTCTATTTCTGAGAGAGTGCCAAATCAGGCCTGGAATGGAGAATGAGTGAGAACTTGGGATTCACAAGCAATGATGGGTCATGTGACTGCAGAGAACACACAGTAAATGCGAAAGAACGTCTGAGTCATTATTACATGCAAGAATAGTCCTGAGGTTTTTTTAGTTAGATGAGTCTTTGTATAGTGGGGCTGTAGACACTCTACTGGGGGCTTTATTTGGACCATTTTCTTCAGTGGTTGTATTATTGATATGGGATATGTGCATTGCACAATGCTCTGAACACAGACTTACAGGATACTGCAGTGTAGGCAAGGAATAAACAATTCAACATTATCTTCTCTGTGGCAAGTAAACTTGAGACACTAGTGTAATAGCAGAGACTTCAGGATGGCCCCGTGACAGGTGCTACATCAAAATGAAGGTCTGTGTGTATTCAAGCACATACCTCCACAGGTAAACCATGCAAGGAACCTGCAAATATACTAGGGCTTTCCACTAGATGGAATTATTTTTTACTGTCACCTTTACTGGGTACTAAAATGATTTTATGCCTGAAATTTCCCACAAAAGCAAGGCTGTATCCATCACTGTCTCCTCTTTTTCAAATAGACGTGAGTTTAATAAATAAAAGGTAGTGAAAAATACATCCACCAGCCTAGAATTTAATATTATATAACCTAAATTGCTTGATTTGTTCTTAGTTCTTTTACAACCTGTAATTCAGCCAGTCTCCCAAGCAGAGGATCTCTCCTTAGGAAACTTACAAACTGCACACTATGTTTCTAACCGATTGCTTCTTATTCTCATTACCACAGACCTCAATTTCTGCCTCATGCGTTTTACCCAGAGTTGGTGGTTGTTATTGGATCCCAGAACTGCATTTTCAAGAGAGTTGTGAAGACAAGAGGTGCAATTGGTTCATTTTTCATGAAGTAGAAAATGGAAAAAGATCTCACCAGTAACAAACAATATTTCAGAAGAGAAAAAAAAACTTGGTCAAAGAAGCTTTCTAAATATTATGCTAATTGATTTTAGAAACTTACTTGACTCGAAGTATTATGACAAGCCCGCAGTGCCTCCTGCTTCTCTATTACACTTGTCTCTCTTTTTAAACTTTGGCCCCCACCGAAGACTGGATAAACATGGCTATTTATTTCTAATTACCAAAAATGTTCATTTCTATTTTAAAAATGAAATATCAACAACAAAAATAAGTTGGGAAAAAAACTTAAATTTATGTTGATTTTCTTAGAGGTCAATATGAATATTTTGAGACTTTCATATTGTACTCACAAACCTGTGCATAGATCATTTTTAATGTTTCTTGCTTCTTTGTACGGGGGTAGGGGAGGGCGCTGAGAGGGCATGCAAGTGCTGCATTCGTGGAAGCCACAGACCGACCATGCCAACATTTCCCTTCCACCTGTGAGAGTTTCTGCTGTTTTCCCACTGTGTACTCCAGGCTCACAATCCTGTGAGCATCCAGTAACTTTCCCTCCTCTGCCTCTGAATTCACTGTCCGAGTGCTAAGATCACAGTTGCATACTGCAGCATCTAGCACTATGTGAGTTCTGGGGAACCGAACTCGGGTCCTCATGCCCATGTGTTAAGCACTGTGCTCACCCGACACACCTCTCAAGTGCACTTTGCTCCTTTTTTATAGCAACAAGATTTAGGTGAGCAGTTTCTCTGATCTGAAAAGAAAACTGAGCAACTAACAAGTGGCTAGACCAATCTGAGAGGGATCTACAAAGCCCTCCCAAAGAAAAGTCCTGCACTCATGTCCAGACAGTCTTTGAATACCAGCCTTTATGATGCATGCTAGGGTTCACACAAGCTGCTGTGTGCAGCCTGAGGTCTGGTCAGGTTCTTGGGCCTCATACATCTGGACCTTTCGCTCTTTTCCCACTAACTTCACAAGTGTGGTCTTTAGACACAGGAAGAAAATATCCTAACTAGTGCACTGGTTTAAGGGGGGAGGGGCGGGAACTAATGTTTCTGAAACTCCTATTCCAAGCATGAAGATGGGGTCGTTGGAGGGTTCTGGGACAATAGCGGAGCCACATAGCAGATACACAGCAACATCAACATCATTGGGATCTTAGAGTCTATTAAAGCCTTTAAACTCAAACAGGATGGTTTGAACGGTATTTTACAAGCATTTGCCAGTTTCAGCTCATAGCACAGTAGCATATGCTTATCACTCAGCCCAGCCCTGTGGCGTGAGATCATAATTTAGACTTGATCTAAACTGGGTGCTTGTGTGGTCAATGGCCACTTCACAGAGGAGCAGACATTGCCTGACCATTGCTCCCTCTATTGGTTCTTACCCATCTACTCAAAATTAATTTCAAGTTATTGGAAAGGTTGGTATACATTTTATCTACTCCATGTTTCTCATTAATTTTGGGGGAAAATAATAAAAGGCTAAGGCATTTAAAATCAACCACATATATGGGGAGAATTTAAAAGTCTACTAGCCATACTTACAGAAAAAGGCTTGTGACTTTATAGGCTCAGAAAAAGATTTGATAGAAACCTTATTTTACAGTTCAGGCTGGGTCTAAGTACAGAGATACCCCAAGAATTCAAGGCATATGGGAGAATATGATTGGTAGACTTACCACATAAGGATCATGTTCAGTTGGCAACATAGTAGCAAGCCACAAGAACGAGGTAGTGTGGTCCATCCAATGGGACAAACAGAAACAGTTCTTGAACACAACTCACTAACAGAATACTAGGTAATTATTTTAAAGATTTGTTTTCATGTGTATGTGGAAGGTGTAGCCACATATGTGGTGGTGCTCGTGTAAGCCAGACGAAATCATTGGATTATGAACCACCTACTGTGAGTGCTAGAAACCAACAGGCCCTCTGCAAGGGTTCTTAAATGCTGAGCCATCTCTCCAGTCCAGAAAATGACTCTAGAACAACAGACTGGCATATGCTCTCAAAAAACAGAGCGATATCTTTTGGCCATTTGAACTTCTTCTGTTGAGAATTCTCTGTTCAGTTCAGTACCCCATTTTTTAATTGGGTTATTTAGAATTTTAATGTCTAGTTTCTTGAGTTCTTTATATATTTTGGAGATCATACCTTTGTCTGATGTGGGGTTGGTGAAGATCTTCTCCCATTCAGTAGGATGCCTTTTTGTCTTAATGACTGTGTCCTTTGCTTTACAGAAGCTTCTCAGTTCCAGGAGGTCCCATTTATTCATTGTTGCCCTTATTGTCTGTGCCACTGGGGTTATACAGAGGAAGTAGTCTCCTGTGCCCATGTATTGCAGGCTACTTCCCACTTTCTCTTCTATCAGGTTCAGTGTGGTTGGATTTATGTCGAGGTTTTTAATCTATTTGGACTTGAGTTTTGTGCATGATGATAGATAAGGATCTATTTTCATTCTCCTACAGGTTGACATCCAGTTATGCCAGCACCATTTGTTAAAGATGCTTTCATTCTTCCATTGTATAATTTTAGCCTCTTTGTCAAATATGAGGTGTTCATAGGTTTGTGGATTAATATCCGGGTCTTCGATTCGATTCCATTGGTCAACGTCTCTGTTTTTATGCCAATACCAAGTTGTTTTCATTACTGTAGCTCTGTAATAGAGTATGAAGTCAGGGATGGTAATGCCTCCAGAAGTTCCTTTATTGTATAGGATTGTTTTGGCTATCCTGGGCATTTTGTTTTTCCATATAAAGTTAGTTATTGTTCTCTCAAGGTCTATGAAGAATTGTGTTGGGATTCTGATGGGGATTGCATTGAATCTATAGATTGCCTTTGGTAGAATTGCCATTTTTACTATATTAATCCTACCAATCCAGGAGCATGGGAGATCCTTCCATTTTCTGGTATCCTCTTCATTTTCTTTCTTCAAGGCCTTACCAAAAGATACTTAAGGTCATGTTCAACTTCCTTAGCGATCAGGGAAATGCAAATGAAAACAACTTTGAGATACCATCTTACACCTGTCAGAATGGCTAAAGTCAAAAATACCAATGATAGCCTATGCTGGAGAGGATGTGGAGTAAGGGGTACACTCATCTATTGCTAGTGGGAATGCAAACTTGTGCAACCACTTTGGAAATCAATGTGGCGGTTTCTCAGGAAATTGGGAATTAACCTACCTCAGGATGCACCACTCTTGGGAATATACCCAAGAGATGCCCAATCATACTACAAAAACATTTGTTCAACTATGTTCGTAGCAGCATTATTTGTAATAGCCAGAACCTGGAAACAACGTAGGTGCCCCTCAGTGGAAGAATGGATGAAGAAAGTGTGGAATATATACACATTAGAATACTACTCAGTGGTAAAAAACAATGACATCTTGAATTTTGCATGCAAATGATGGAAATAGAAAACACTATCCTTAGTGAGATAACCCAGACACAAAAAGATTAATATGGTATGTACTCACTCATTAGTGGACTTTAGCCATAAACAAAGGACATTAAGACTATAGTTCACAAGCCTAGAGAAGCTAAATAGCAAGGTGAACCCAAAGAAAAACATATATAGATCCTCCTGGAAATTGGAAGCAAACAAAATCGCCAGGCAAAATTTGGGAGCATGGGGGTTGGGGTAGGGGTGTGGGTGGGGTTGATGGAAGGGGTGAGGGGGAAGGATAAGGGAAAAGGAAAGGACTGGGGAGAGCTTGGGGGAATGGGAGGGTGGAGATGGAGGAAGGGCAGATATTGGAGCAGGGAAGAAGATATCTACATTAAGGGAGCCATTTTAGGATTGGCAAGAGTCTTGGCTCTAGAGGGGATCACAGGTGTCCACGGGGATGTCCCCAGCTAGGTACTTGGGCTTCAGAGGAGAGGGTGCCTGAACTGGCCTTGTCCCATAGTCACACTGATGAATATCTTGAATATCACCATAGAAATTTCATCCGATGGATGGAGATAGAGACAGAGACCCACATCCACATCAGAGCAATGGACTGAGCTCCCAAGGTCAGTTGAAGAGCATAAGGAGGGAGAAGTTGAGCAAGGAAGTCAGGACAGTGAGGAGTTGATCCACCCACTGAGACAGTGTGCCTGACCTAATAGGAGCTCACCAAATCCAGCTGAACTGGGACTGAACAAGCATGTGATCAAACCGGACTCTCTGAATGTGGCTGCCAATGGGGCAGACTGAGAAACCATTGATAATGGCACTGGGACCTGTCTCTTCTGCATGTATTGGCTTTTGGGACCCTAGTCTATTTGGATGCAGACCTTCCTAGGCCGGGATGGAGTGGGGAGGGCCTTGGGCTTCCCACAGGTCAGGGTACCCTGCCCTCTAGTAAGGATTGAGAGGGAGGGAGGAGGGTTAGTTGGGGAGCGGGAGGGGAATAGGAGAAGGGGAAAAAGTGTAAATTTTTGAATGGAAAAATAAAAAAAATTTTAAAAACAGAACAATAGATGGAGAAAGTCAAGAATATGAGACATATATCAAACAAATATCTATAAAAAATGCCAGAAATCTCATAGGAAGCCAAAAACTGTAGTTGCTGAAATGATTCAGTAGAGGGAGTCAAGGGCAGATCTAAGTAGAAGAAAAGGCCAGAGCTTGAAAATAGAAGATAAAAAACCAGTGAGCCTGAGAACAGGAAGAAAAACAGTCCAAGAAAGAGGACCTGAGGAACAGCATCAAGGGGGCTGACATGCATTGGGAGAGTTCTGAGCGGACAAAACTGGGGGCAGAAGAAAACATTTGGAGGGAAACACACACACACACACAATGTGATAAAACTCATTTCCACTTTTTACATAATTTAAGATGTTGACATATTTTCCAGAAAGCAATGTTAAATTTTTTGTCTAAATTTTAAATTAAAAGTTTAAAAGATAGCTACTAACCTAAAATCTAGTATTATAACTCCATGTGTTGTTTTCTACTTAAGAGAATGGTGTAATTCTTAAAAATTGTTAATTCCCATTTTTGGATACCTTATTGTTTTTTTTAACATGTTAATATTAGTTATCTACTTATTTGCGTGTCTGTGTATATGTGTATAGGTATGCACTTGCAACAGTGCATGCATGGAGGTCAGGGGACAACTGGCAGGATTCAATTTTGGGTCCTGAGGATCAGACTCATTCTGTCAATCACAACAGCAAGCACCTTTACCCACTGACCCATCTCACTGGCCCAAGACACACACTTTATAAAGGTGTCATATGAGGCATCAACAGCTGAAAGAGTTGAGATGAAGATATGAAAACAGGGAGTTCATGTGTGCTACTCAAATTAAGATGCTGTAAATATTATAGAAAGATGACATTAGGCTATTAAGTTTAATATCCATTGTAAGCACGAAAACACTATAAAACACACACACACACACACACACACACACACACAAATAACATAGGACGTAAGTGACTCCAATAGTACATCATGTGTTCTGCAAGCCTAGCCACCTGAGATCAATCCTCAGAACCCATGTAAAGGCAGATGGAGAAAACTGACTCTCAAAAGTTGTTCTCTGACTTCCACACATGTACTGTGTCACATGCATGCCTGCATCGACATATTCTCTCCCTCTCTCCCCCCTCTCTCTCTCTTTCTCTCTCTCTCTTATACACACACACTATGCTACTACTAATATAATAATATTTTAAATGGTTTGAGAATTCAAATTCCTTACTAAAGATAAACTGAACACGAGAAGACAGTGATGCACAAATTTAGGAACTTAAAGCATACTATAAGGAATACAGAAAAGCATAGTCAGACACAGGCATAAGCAGCCTTGACTCCACATTCCTTCCACACGTTTGTAAGGATGATGGGAGAATGAAACCACGTGAAAAAGGTGCTTCCTAAACTGCAACATGTAATGCAACAATAGGAGACTATTAAACACTAAAGACACAATAATTTTGTGTGTTTAACTTCTTGGCTCTGTCATTTTCTAGCTGTTGTGCCCTTGGGTAAATTTTAAATGACTCCAAATCTCCATGACTTCATCTATAAAAATAACAGGACCTACCTCTGAAAGCTAGTATAATGGTTAAAGTATATGAAATATGTAAAGAATCTAGTTGCTCTTGTCAGAAATTGTTTACTGGGCATAGCAGGTAATTACTCAGACTTGCCTAAACAAAGTGGTTTTATAATCATGAATTTCACTTAACTCAAGAGCCATGTGGGTGTTTAGAGCTCCCATGGACTAAATGTCAGCTAGTGAAGTCCTTCCGGCAGCTAAGGCATACACTCTGAGCAGTTCTTCCTTCACTGAGGTCACAAATGTTCCCACTTCTGCCCGATAACCCCAAACCCCTCTCCCATAGGCCCTTCTCCTTTGGTGACACAAGATGTCTGCTCTTCCATACCCTGAGGAACGTTTCTCAAGTTCACCAATGAGTAGTCGCTGAATAGGAAGCACACTTGCCACCCCAGATTCCGGAAGTGCATTGGAGTGGAGTCAATTGCCTATCTTTGGTCCAGTAATTATGACCAGGGATGCAAAGATGCAAAGAAGAAACACATCCAATTTACTATCCTTGTGTCACCTAATGTCATTCAGGTGCTCAATAAGTGAATTTTATAGTCATTACCTCCCCAAATTCCAGGACAAATAAATACTATAACACTCATCCAATAACCTTGTGTAGGCAGAGTTTTCCTGTACTGCAGTTGCTCTCGAATAAACACACTGAGGCTTATATTAATTATAAATGCTTGGTCTATAGCCCGGGCTTGTTACTAACTAGCTCTTACAACTTAACCCATTTCTATTAATCTATGTGCTGCCCTGAGGCTCATGGCTTTTACTTCTATCCCATTTTGTATGCCTGATTTGTTCTCCATCTGACCGGTGACTCTTTTGTTGTTTCCCTTCCTCATCCGATGATTCTCAGTTTGACTCTCCAGCCTAACTTTATCCTGTTAGGCTATTGGTCAGTCAACTTGTTTATTAAATCAATCACAGCAACAAATATTTACACAGTGTACAGAAGGATTATTCTACAGCAGTCTTGCCTTCTAATACATGTGAGATTTATCTCCCAAAGATAATTACAGAAAAAATGTAGGGAAATGAGTTGTGTATCATTTTCTCCAATCCATTACTGAATTACAAGGAATTTATTCTTCGGGCTGAAATTGGAAGACTGGGGCTGTTCAGATAAATTGGATATCCAGATCCAACCTGAAACACTTAAACTTGAAGGCTTTCAATAAATGTAGTTATTGGACAAGAGGTGAATTTTTCTCACAGGGATCCCAAGGAGGAACCAGCACTCAGCGAGGGCCTGTCAATAGGGCATGTCTTCCTGCTCTTTGTGGAAGGTTTTATTTGATAAACTTCTTATTTACAGGAGCACACTGTGGAGAAAAATCTTTATAGATGCTGTGGGCTTGCTTAAACAAGACCAGACAAACTCAGCAGGAATGACATGTGACAAGAGTTTAATGTTGATTGTTCTCCCTTGGAATATATAGAACATTCGGTCCTAGTGTCAGCAGTACAAGGACCACCACACACTCATCTCAAATATCATTGTCAGAAACAAAGGCTTTTCAAGGCCAGCATGGAAGCCATTTACCTTAGATGCATATTTACAGCCAGGCATGATTTGGGTGAACTGTGAATGCATTACAGAAAGGGTATGGCTTTGTGGATTTCGTCAGATTTGATTTTGAATCTTGACAATACCACTTGCAAGTTGTATGATGTTAGGTGAGTTATTATTCTCTTTGTGCTTTTATTGAAGAACAGACGACTCCTCTGTGGGTGGGTGTTTATGAGGATTGACTAAACAGGTACCGAGACATTATAGAAAAGAAAAACCAATGCAACAGGAAACTAGCAGGCTACATGAATAACTAAAGTAGTGGAGACGGAAGATAATAAAGGGAGATGAAATTTTTCTTGGTCCAGCAATTAAATTCTACCCTTTAAAAGTTTATTCTTTATATACATATTATATGTGCCTGTAACTACAGCAAATGCAAGGTGGAGGCACAAGGATCATGAGTTCAGATTGTGTGTGTGTGTGTGCGTGCGTGCACGTGTTGTCTGTATGTGTGCGTGTGTTGTCTGTATGTGTGCCTTATGTGTATAGTGCCTGTGGAAACAAGAAGAGGGTGTCAGATCTCCTGGAGCTTGGGTTATAGAAGGCTATGAGCCACCTGATGTAATTGCTGAGAACCTAACTTCAGTCCTCAGCAAGAGCAGCAAGTGCTCTTAACTGGAGAGTCTCACTCCAAGCCCTCAAACACATTTTGAAAACATGTTTCTGAGAAGCAAGCCTCATTTAGGTTTTGTGTTCACACACCAATGCATCAGGTGAGCATAGTTTCTGCTTCCTCCCCTCCCTTCTTCTGTGCTGATAACACGTTCTTCCACTTTCGCTCCATCACAGGGATTCTTCATGGGAGGAGCTTTGAAACCTTCAGGGGCATTTGGATGATGTAGGTGGGGAGATGGAAGGTAGTGGCCAAGATAGTGAGTATCTCTTCTCTTTTATGAGGATGAAATGTTACAATCTCCCAAGCCTAGAACCTACTTTTTAGAAGAAGAAGAAGAAGAAGAAGAAGAAGAAGAAGAAGAAGAAGAAGAAGAAGAAGAAGAAGAAGAAGAAGAAGAAGAAGAGGAAGAGGAAGAGGAAGAGGAAGAGGAAGAGGAAGAGGAAGAAGGAGGAGGAGGAGGACTGAAAGGGTTTGGATCCAAATTATCTTGGGTCATCTATAGATTTCTTAATAATTCTTGATCATCTTTCTCTGTGCCTAATTTAATAGTTTTGTGACCATTAGGTAAATTATTTGAAATGTACAAACAAGCTACTACCTTCCACCAACCCAAAAGCTGAGCGTGTCATCAACTAGTGTCTGAGGCCTATAACAGGGATTTTACTGTAGCCCATCTCTTTGATATTTCCACTAATTCATGTGAAACGTGTCTTGATTTATGGCCTTTCTGTTCTATGAAAACTTTCTCTATCTGTTGCCATGTTGAACATGAAACTTGGCATTATCTAAATCTGCATTCCTGAACCATGCTCACTCATGTTTGGCTTCAGAATAAAAGAACTCAACTCTTTTGAAGTGAGGGCTGTATTTTTTTGTCAAAACTTAGAACTCAGATCTTTTTGCTTTCATCTCCAAGTGCTGGAGTTCTGGGCACACAATATCACATTTGGTTTTATGTGATGCTGGGGATGGAACCCAGAGCCTTGTGCATGTTAGCCGATCACTCTACCAACTAAAACATCTCCATCCCTAGATTCTCTCTCCATTTACAAAAAGTGCCAGCTCTTCTTTGTGGTTTATACAAAGTAAATTTCCAGGAGCATAAAAACCAGGGAAATCAGGGGAAGGATGTGTTTCACTTTCTCAGAACTTCACTGTTTCAAAAAGCCACAGGAATGAATGAATGAATGAATGAATGAATGAATGAATGAAATGTCACTTGAGCATTTGAGTGAACAACAGAACTCAGCAGGATTCTTTACTCAATGTGATTCTTCTTAAAGGTGTAAAAACTTAACAACTTTATTGTATTTGATTATGCATTAGAATTTTGAGATAGATATCAATTTATTACAAATTGCTTGCATGTTATACTGTTGCCTTCCAGATAAGGAATTATATTGATTTGTATGAATATAGATAGGTAGATTATATTATCTACATAGTTTATTTGAATCTGGTGGGAATGATATTACAAGGTATTTTCAATAAAAAGTGACAGGTAAAATCCCTAGGGTAAGAAAATGCTGATGTAGATTTTGACTTCAGAAGTGAACTGTGGAGGGAGTCTTCAATTCCAAATTCTCAGTGCAAAGGTCTGAAAAAACATGAAACTAAGGGGGAATCAATCACAAGGTGATTGTGGCTGTTATGAGAAAGAGTCTCCAGGCACAAAACGCAGATAAGAACGTCCCCTCCCCCAGCAGGGTGTGGCCGAAGGTGGTTAGAGAATGAAATTCTCCACTCCTTTCCTGCTTAGTTTTTCACTGAGCCTTTTTCATAACATTGATTTGATTTAAGTATAACTCTTCCTTGGGATAAAATTTTATATAGTTATAGCTTTCTAAAATAACCACCGTAATTAGAGGAAACCACATACTTAATTAAAAAAATCTGCTTATTCATGGGGAATGAAGCAGGATTGTGAAGCCTGTGCTTAACCCAGAAGTGGCAGCTAATGATTTTGTAGAACAACCATGTGAAACTGGAAATTAAATGCAAGCCAGCCTCTGGGTAGGGCACCAACATATTGATTTCAAGAAAAGCTTCGGGTATGTCTCTTTCCAGGCCTCGCATATTTCAGCGAAATTCTAACAAGCAGATGGTGAGAGAGGACTTTGATCCACTCTGAAATTCTTTGGGTGAAGAATCAGATTGACTTGTTTGCTGAACTACTCACACTTTCGGCCGGGCTGCCCACGTGTGGGCGGGTTTGCTGGTTTGAAGTGTAGGCTCCTTTCTATCAGCCTTCCATGATGTCATCCCATAGACAAAATACGACCGATGGGATGGTGCCTGGATTGCTTCAGAAAGAGCTGGGTCTCTCTTCCATGCTGATTCCTCAGCCAGCTACAAACAGACTCTATTTGATCTCTAGAGTAGGGATGGAGGATTTTTGTCTCAATGAGCACAGTAGATATTCGCCAGCCCCTTAAATTTAAGGAAATATATGACAGAGGATAGGCTGGCAAGGGCCTCTGTCCTACAAGCCCCCTTTTTGACTTTAGCCAGTGAACTTTGTGCGCCCCCTGCAACCTGTCTATGATGGTTAATTTTGACTGCCTTGTGTTGTCAGCTTGACTGGGTCTGTAATCAACTAAGAGTTTGTGTTGATGGGTGGCAGTGGTCCATAGTCTGGAGTGCTGGGTTTAGCAAAAAGGAGAACGTGAGCTGAGCACCAGCTTTCGTCTCTCTCTGCTTCTTGACAAAGGATACATTGTGAGCAGCCGCCTCTCACTCCTGTCCCTGTGCCCTCCTCACTGTGATGTGCTCTGCCCTCCAAATGAGAGCCAGAGTAAGCCCTTCACTCCTTAAGCTGTTTTCGTCAGTTGTTAGATCACAGCCATGAGAAAGGCAACTAACACACCAGCCTCAGTGGGCTCCTGTGTCTATAGAGAAAGGTATTCGGTAATAAATACATCATGAATGCCTTCTCAAAAAGTTCTTTTTTTCTTATTCAGAGATAAATTAAAACATTGTCATGGTTCCCTTAAAGAAAGTGAGCCCAAGGTCATGAAAGCGCTAACTTATCTAATGTCCGTTGCCTCTGATGGCCTAGGATCACACTGCTTTACAGTCTGGGCAAATTCCCTAAAATGATGCTGAGAACTAAAGGGGTTTTATGGAGCTGATTTAATCAAAGAGAAGGGCAAGTACACTCAGAAAGAAGGCATGATAAAGGAAACAGAGCATTCTAGAAAGCTGTTGAAGTCCAGGACCCCTCCCCTTCCCTAACAACCTATTGGGTTGCAGTGGAGGACACATAAGGTCTGAAGCACAGCTTGCATCAACTCCCCAGCTCCTGGTTTCTGCTCAAAAGGCCCAACCCTGCCATTTTGCTTTCATCCTGCTCTAATGGGTTTTGATCCATTCTTCTCTGTTGACCAGTGTGCTAAGTGATTCACAACAATGCTTCACTCTGTCTTCATGATAATTACACCCTTATTTCAGAGAATTAGACACTGAAGCCCAGAGCAATGGAATCCACTGCCCAACCACACAACTAGCCAAGGTTTGAACTTGAATCTCTGGCAACAGAGGATTTGTTCTCCGTTGTGTGACAGTTTGATTTTGTTCTGAAACATAAAGGTTGCCTGGAATCAGAGGGCAGAGTTAACTACTGGCCGGCCAAAATTAACCACTGAGGTTTTGGCAAACTGAGGACAGATAGGAGAGGAAGTAGGAAGATGGGGCAGAAAGGGATCTGGCTCTCTGTTTGGAGGAAGGAACGGAGCAGGTAGGGAAGACTGGTGGCTTCTTTGCTTCTCTGATCTTTCAGGCTTTTATTCCAATATCTGACTCCTGAATTTTTATTGATAAAGAGTAATTAGAGCAATGATTCAGTTCTCTGCCCTGCAGCCAAGCTCTCTTCTTCCACCTACTGAATTCGCCTTCTATTTTCTCATGCCGGAATTCCTGCCTTAAAAATCTACCGGGAAGCCTCAAAGCAAGAGATCGCCCTTCATTCCCCTTCCTCTCCCTACACCTGGGTCTCCCCTCCACACACTACCAATTCCAAATGGCTGACATATCCTTCTGCTCACCTGCCAGTACAACCACTTGGCATTGAATGTCCCTTGGTACCTTTGCATTTGGCTTATCACAGACTCACTCATTTATGTGACATTCGGTGTGTCTCTCCCTTCCAGCATCTGTTAGGCACTTTAATACTGACCTTTTCCAAGTTACTGTAGCTCACTGGAGGGAAGCTGCATGGGCCATGTGGATGTGAGGAGCCTCCAAGGGTCACAGCCCAGAACCAGTGGCATCAGGGATAACATGACAGCCATCAAACCCTGCATCTGGACTCTGTCCCAGGGACAAGATACACCCGTGCCCAGGTACCCTGTGGATTGCCTGATACTGTGGTCTTTTAAGGGTTGACTTAACCACTGGCTGCCCAGCTCTGTATTTGGGGAGTTCTAAAATGTTTGGACTGCTGAGCACATGGATGCCTCATAAGAGACCGTTCCTCTCATTAGTCAACCTGCCTAGAGAAAAAGAAGTTTTTAAAAAATCTTATTTCCCTATTTACACAGGCATTTCACTGTAGCACTCCAAAGTGGAAATTGGTGTGGTACAAATCCTTTCCTCAGGGGGATTTCTTTAGTGAAGTACTGAAAGACTTCATTATTAGAAGTGGCCTTACCTTTAAGCCAGCCCCATGTCATAGACCCCATGAACAACAGAATAAATAGGTTTCCCCGGATAGCTTGAAGTTCAATTATTTATTTAAGGTGGAATCAATATTTCACATTAATATCAAATAAAGAAAAATGTCTTGGTAAAAGACCTTCCTGCAGGGGTACCCTCAGCCTTTCTGGGATCACTCTTTTTGGTGTGTGTTATTTTTATTCTGCCTGTGACAGCATTGGCAGGACTGAAATTTAAGGGCTGTGCTGTGAGCCACCATGCTCTGCAAAAGAAGCATTTCATGAGTCGACAGCAACAATACTTGGCAAGATTCTGTCCATAGACCTCAACTTTATAGCCCGTGCTTTCTTTTATTAAGAATTAATTTCCCATGATGTGGAGATAGCTCACTCATTCAAATACCTTGTATCCTATTTGGCATTAACTGTCTACTTGACATAGCATGACAATCTCCTGAAATGCAGGCTCAGTTGTGTAATTGTATTGTGTATCACATCAAGTTGGTCTGTAGACATGTCTGTGAGAGACTGAATGGATTGTTAATTGATGTAGGAATACCAAAACCATGATGGGCAGCCCTCTTCCTCAAGAAGGTGGTCCTGCGTGCTATAAGAAATCTGGTTAGGCGTAAGCCTGAGCCTGTTAGCAAGCCAGTAAGGAGCATCGCCAACAATTCCTGCCTCCGGGTTATTGCCTTGAGTTCTTGCCCTGGCTTTCCTCAGTGATATATTGAGACCTATAAATCCTTTTCTCCCCTAATTGCTGTTGGCTGGAATGTTTTTATCACAGCAATAGAAAGAAAACTAGAACACCTTGTAAGCATTAGGACATGGCTCCATCACCAGAAATGTAGGGCATGGTGGCAGATACTTGCAATCCCAGCACTGGGACGGCAGGGACAATTGGAAGCCTCGGGCTTGCTGGCCAGTGAGCTAAGCCTGCTTGGTGAGTTCCAGATCGATGAGAGACCCTGGCCCAAAATCTATGGATGGTACCCGAGGACTTGACACCCTAGGTTGTCCTCGTACTACCACATGCATTTGCATGTACACCCATGAACACACGTGTATAACACACACACACACACAAACACAAACATACACACACACATCAGAATTTCCTGAATTGTTGAAATTTTTCATAGGAATTTCCAATTTTCCTAGAAAACAATTAAAGTCAGTACTGACATGAGCTTCCACCTGCCAATAATCAGCTTAGGTAGAGAATATTCACTATCAATAGTTTTTGCAGGTCTTTCTTCCTTCCACTTTTTAATCTACCTGGCAACTGGCACCAGCCTATTTTGGAGAAAGCCAGGTCTTTACTTGGTGTCTGCAATAGTAGCTTGTTTGAATGAATTCTCCCCCGACCCTGATCCCTCTCAGTCAACCTGCACACCACTCAAGAGACTATCCCAAAGCAACAGAGATAAGTGAATGAAATTCAGTGAGAACATGGGGCCACCTGCTAAGAAAACTAAAACAAAAAAGAAGAAATAGAGGCCTTTACACCAGGTTCTCCCCCCCCCCATGTTTGATGGTTATCCCCTGGGGCAAAATCTGTCTGAGTCTCTCAGGTTGTATCAGCTTTGTAAGCTTTCAAGTCCCAGAAAAACACATCACCTTTGGGATGGAAGGCTGGTGGAGCTGCCTGTCAGTCAGTGCTGAAATCAAATGCAGGCCAGAGGCCAGAAGAGTGACATAGATATAAGCAATGTTTGTTCGTTCTAAAAATGATTTATAGTAGCCTACAAACATGCAACTGTCAGCTTGCAATTATATATGTAATGTATAATGAGTTTCAGATGAAGGGTAATTAGCAAAGTATTTTGAAAACAAAGGTTGTTTAATCCTTTGTGCTTCTAATTTGTGGAACCCAAATAAAGCTTCTGAACTTTGAACAACCTGAATGAAGAGCAGAGAATAGACAGGTGTAGACTTTAGGAACTGATTGGAAAAGTGAGCCAGTTATTCCGTAGAAGCACACCTCCTCCTGGTGCTGATAGCAGAAATGTCTCTTGTCTACAGAGAGGGCAGAGGAATGCAATGAATTATGTCCTTGTCAAAGCCTTTAATGTAAAGTTGGATGCTACTTTCATTATGCTTCTCCTTGTGTTTCAATATGAGTAAATGGATTCTTCCAATGTGATTAATAAAGGCCAGCTAAGGCAGAAAACAGGGAAGAGGATTCGATCAGATACAGTTGAGATTGCTTCTTCTCATTTAATAAAAAAAAAAAGATGGTTTTAGAGTCCAATGGAATGGACCAGCTACTTCTGCACCGAGACTTTTTCTGTCTCATTTTTTTCTCCTTTCTCACCTGTCCTCCTGTGCTTATTTACTCTTTGACCCGAGACAGCAGAAAGGTTCTTATCTACAGCTGAACTACAAAAACTCAGAGGCTGCTCTTTAACCACAATGCAGTTTTCTAATGTGTTTGCTTGCTGTGCTACTCATTAGCTGTGTGGTTTTCAGCAACGCCATTTCACTTTTCCATAGTAAAGGAGCAAGAGATGTAAGGTGAAGGATGGCATGGATCCCTGGTGCCGACTGCAGTGCTCGTATACACATCAAAACATTAGAAAGAGCATCAATCTAGCAGTGAGGGAGATAAATTATTTGGGAAATGTCCAGGTGCTGGTCTTGTGAGGTTTCAGATGCAGATTTGTGAGTCACAGTTCATTTCTTAAGGGTTACTTACAACCAAGAGTGTGTAAGATGATGCAGGAAAATGGGGTGTGTGGGGTGAAGGTGGGACCTGAGGTCAGTGATGCTGGTGCCTGAGGGAGAGAGTAAATCAGACTTCAGGGAGAACTCTGTGCAGGGCAATGAAGAGAGAAAGGTAGCAAAGACCTTCAAGGAAGGAAGGGCTATTAAAGGTGTTGATGTTGCTTTTTTTAAAAAGAGATTCAAATAATCTGGTGGACTAGAACTCCCTTTCCTGGAGTTTAGGACATGACTCAGCAGCTTTACAAACATATGAAGTCCTGAATTTCCAGAGCCCATAAAGCCAGATGTGATAGCATGCATTTGTAATCCCAGCCTTCCTGGGAGGAGATAGAGGTAGAGGCAGGAGAATTCCCAGAACCTCACAGACTAGCTAGCATTCTATAGACAGCAGCAGTCACAATGAGGCCCATCACAAACCAGCTGCAAGGTTAAAAACTCACATTTATTTTTCTTCGAATAGTCTATTTTATATTTATTCATATATATAATGTTTTTTGATCTACTCCACCCTGTTCCCTCCCCCTTAATCTCTTCCTTATCCCCCCACTTTTCCTTACCAAGTTCATGCACTCACTTTTGGTTTAATACCCATTGAATCAATTTAGCGTAGCTTGTTTGTGCATGGGTATAGGACCACCTACTGGAGCACAGATAGCCTTTCAGAGGAAACAGACCTAAAGAAAAGCAATTCTCCCTCTCCCAGTACACACCCACCACCAATAGCTCCTAGGTGAGAAATGGAACTCCTCCTCCATCCACGCTGGGATCTGGTTGGCCTAATCTTATGCATGCCTGGAACACACAATACCTCCTGTGAGTTCGTGTGTGCAACTGTGCTGTCATGTCTAGCAAACAGCATTTTCCCACAGACATTCACTCCCTGTGGTTCTGAGAATTTCCCTGAGTCCTCTTCTACATTGATCCCTGAGCCGTTGGGGGAGGGGTGTGATATAGACATCCCATTTGGAGATGAGCATGCCACAGTCTCTTGTTCTCTGCATGTTGCTCTACATGTTGGCTCTCTTTTCATTGCCATCTACAGCAAAATAGAAGCCTTTCTGATAAGAGCTGGAAGATGCACAAACCCTGGGTTTGCATCTCCTTTGATGCCACTGAAGGACCGGGACTCACATTTCTTTCTTTCTTTTTTTTCTTTTTTTTAGAATGATCCCAATAATGTACCTTCATATTACATTTTATCCTTCTCTATCTCACTCTCTCCTTTCTTACTCCTCTTTCTAGAACTGTGTAACCAAGCCTAGTGCATAGATCTGCCTCCAAAGAAAGTAAAACTGAAGTGGAAAGAGAGGGAGGCAGTGGGAGAGAAAGAAGGAAAGAGAGGGAGTGGGGAGAAGGGAGAGAAGGAGAGAGGAGAAGTGAAAAAAAGAAAGGAAGACTCCAGGAAGGAGGGAGGGAGGGAGGGAGGAAGGAAGGAAGGAGGGAAGGAGGAAGAAAGGAAGGCGGGAAGGAAAGAAGGAAGGAAGAAGGACGGAAGGAAGAAGGAAGGAAGGAGTTACTTGCTATTATTGAGTGATGGAAGTCAGATCACAAGAAAGAATTCTTCCTGCCCGTATTGCTGAGTCCCTGTTTTCTGATACCCATGTCTATCACACACTGCTCTCCCCTCAGATAATAATTTCTAGACCTTTGGGCAAATAGCAGCTAAAATTTGATATTTGACCAAACACAGTACTGAGACGCCATGGATATCCCAAATCCACTTTTAATATTTCTGGCATCAGATGAAGGTAAGCCCTTTACAGGCAATACCTGCTTTGATGCCTGTGGTGAGCAGGGGAGTGGAGTCCTGAAGAGTAGGGTGGGAGAGGTAGCAAGGCACTGCTTCCATCTTGAACCACCAGTGTAGTGAGGATGCATGGGGTAGATTGGAGGAAAGGTCCAGGGGCCACAGTGACATTCAGCCATATGTAAGGTGACCCCAGAATGACTCTTAAAGCTTTGTGAGGTTCTCTAGCCTCCCAGCATGCTCTACTTCACACGCTTTGCCTTATACAGCAAGCATCCATCAAAGAGCCAAGTATGTGTGACATTCTTTCTACACAATCAGCTCGCACAACTGCAGCTGCGCTGGTGCTGGCGCTGGCGGGTCCTGCTTGTTGGTCACTCTTCACTCCTTCTTGAGAGTGCATCTACTGTTTGCCTGCCAATACTACAGCCATCCTGTACTGATTTCACAGCCCAGTCTTTGGCATTCCAACATGGACTTAAGAGGAGTGTCTCTCCAGCAGTCCTCCAGGCCTTCCCCTCAGTACCAGATTGAGACGATGGAGGCATCGGCCTGTGGGATGAGCCGCTATTGAGGGCTCAGATCCCCCAGCATGCAGAGGGCCATTTTTGGACTACACAGCTGTATCATGTAAGCCATTCTAATAAAACTCCTTTTATAATACATATTCAACCTGTCTCCTTTAGAGAACCCTATTGCAGCAACACAGCATAGGATGTCAGGTTAAGTGAAGCCTTCTTCCCAATGTAAATACCCAGGTGTTGACAATGCTGGAATCTGGATTCCCAATCCAGCATCCCTTATTTTTTTTTTGGCACTTCTACTTTTTTTCACTTTTTTAGATTGATTTTTATTGAGCTCTACATTTTTCTCTGCTCCCCTCCCTGCTTCTCCCCTCCCCTTCAACCCTCAGCACTTCTACTTTTTAATGAGAAGACAACTTGGCGATTTCCCAGACTCATGCTGCCTTAAGACAGCTATGCATGGATAATAAAAGCAATCTTCTCTCCAGATAAATTAGAAGTTCTTCTTGGTCACTCTGAATTATAATAATGTCTCATTCATAGACCATGGTCATGATCCTTGCAGTAGAGCCTAAAGGAGGCTTGGGTAACTAAAGACCCCAGACTAGTCGCCCCTAGCAACTCTTAGAAACAAGCTGGGCTTGACAGTTTGCCACAGAATATGTTGTAAGTAGAATCATAGTTTCTATTTTGTAGTGAGGTGAATCCTTAGCTTCCACAGTGAGTGTACTTGATTTATTAAGCCTTCCTAAAGCTCCACTGGAGTTCAGCTGGTTACAGGTTTAGTTTTCCTTCGCAGCAAACTCCTCCCTGCTCTACCAACCCCACCTATGATAATAGTTCTGTTTAAGTGTCTCCAATAGTTTTCTAAGGACTTTCATATCCACAGTTCAAGCCCACCTCTGACCTTCCTCTTTGACCTTGAAAAACTCAGTTCAATGTAAAACAAACTTGAATCTCACCAACTCCTTCTTTTCCCCTCACATGATACTGGCAGACTGACCCTTCAAGCACTTCTTCATTTCTGTTCACAAATATATAGGGAGAGAATTCTGTCCAGGCCTGGCAATCCCAACCCAGGGACTGGAGATGTTGGAGAGAGAGCTCAGTGGTTAAAAACTTCACTGTTCCTCTAGAGGACCCAAGTGTACTTTCCAAAGCCAGCACTCCAGGGTATCTAACACCTTCTTCTGGTTTCCACAGCAGCTTCAGGCATGTGGCACGCACACACACACACACACACACACACACACACACACACACACACAAAGAGAGAGAGAGAGAGAGAGAGAGAGAGAGAGAGAGAATAATTTTCCAGTATTTTCTACGGTTACTACCAGATCCACGAAAAAGCTCTCTTGTCCTGGCCAAGACAAAGATAGCACGTAGGCTTCTTGATCACTGATCTCTCTCATCTGTCATGGGGCAGAATCAGGCAAAATCTAGACATCAAGGGTCTCCAGGTAGCCCAGAGACGTGCTTCTTTCCTCCTACTCCCCCAGGTACCTAAGACACAGTTGCAGAAGTCCTTTTCCCTCCTCCCTGGTCTCCCTAAGAGTCTCAGAGCAGGCTCCTGAATTCTGTAACTTCAAAAGTTCTCAGGTGTCTGGGCAAGCAGGGCTCATCTAACTCATGGAATTTCCCTTTCCCTACAAACAAGGGTCCTACTTGGTCAGGAAGGAAAAGGTCTTGGAGGAGTGGAGGCCAAATATTCCCCCCTCCTGGGTCTACAACCCACAGTTCACATCCTTCCCACTTTGAAGATGTCTTTTTATATAAAGTGAGGCCATGCTGAAACTTCTGTTGATTTCTGTGTTGTCTCCTTAAGTTCAGACAACCGTGTCTCTGCTCTCTTTGAAACATGATGTTATTTATTACCTGTTATTCTCAATGTTGAAGCTTTATATAAAATTCTGACATGAAGATAATGCCTTCTTTAAAACCTGTTAGCAGAAAATTTATATTCACAAATACACAAAATGTAACATGTCCTAAATGAAATGTTACTCTTTGGATAAAAGCTGAAAAAATAATTTAACTTAAAAATCAGATTACATTCTGTCAAATGTATCCAAGCTTTCCATAAACCTGAGCTGTCCAGAAAAATATGTATTTGAGGCATGTAAAACCTATGAGAATAGACACCTAATTTTGATCAAAATTCACCAAAATAGTTTGCCTTTGGAAAAGAAAGGATTTGTTTCATTTCTAAATGTGTGTGTGTGTGTGTGTGTGCATGTGTGTGTGACTGTACGTGCACATGTGCATGCACACAAATACATGAGAACTGTGACCCTAGAGCCCAGATTAGGCTCATAGATGCCCTGGAGCTGGAGTTACAGGCAGTTGTGACTCTCCTGATATGGATGCTCAGGTCCTCTGCAAAAGTAAAAAGCATTCTTTATTTTCTTTTTCCTTTTTCCCCTTTAATTGAAAATAGACTTCTTTTCCTCCCACAACTGAGATCCTTCCTGATTACAGTTTTCCCTCCCTCTACTCCTCGCAACTCCTGCCCATCTCCTTCCTCTCCAGATCCACTCACTTTCTATCTTCCATTAGAAAAGAATAGGTTTCTAATAGATAACAAAATAAAATATAAGATGAAACAAAAACTCACATGAAAGTTGGACAAGGCAAACCAACAGAGGAAAACAGCCCAAGAGAAGGCACAAGAATCAGAGACCCACTCATTCACACATTCAAGAGTCCCATAAACATATTGAGCTCTAAGCTATAATATGTACTCAGAGAAACTGGTGCAGACCTGTGTAGGCCCTCTGCAGCTCTCCAGTCTCTGTGAGATCATATGAGCCTTGCTTAGTGATTTAAAAGGACTGTTCTCCTGGTGTCCTCCACCGTCTCTGGCTCTTACACTCTTTCTGCCTCCTCTTCCTTGGGGTTCCCTGAGTTCTGATGGGAGGGATTTGATGGAAGTATTTCATTTAGAGTTGTGTGTTCCAAGGTTTCCTTTCATGTGTGTAATATCTGATATGTGGGTGTCTGTATTTGCTCCTATCTTCTTCAGGAGAAAGCTTCTCTGATGATTGAATAAAGCATTGTCTGAGTAGAGCAGAGTATCATTGGGGTCAAGTTATTGTTACATATTTTTTTAAGGCCAGTGGTATTTGGTTTTGCTCTAGGTTGCTGGGAATCTATTCTCTGGTTCTTGATCACCCAAGCAGTGTCAGGTATGGGTTCCAACTCATGGACAGAGCCTTAAGCCAAATCAGACATTAGTTGGTTACTCCCACAACTTTGTGCCGCCATTGCCTTAGCACATTTTGCAGGCAGGACAGATTGTAAATCAAAAGTTTTGCGGCTGGTTTGGAGTCTATGCTTCTTTTTTGGTTGACTGTGCAGTACCTTCCTATACCTAAGACACTAGAATGTAGGGGTGAAGGGTCTATGTGGGCACCAGCTCGACCACTCCGTGTTTGATTGGTTGAACGAGTGTTGTGTTCAGCAATGAGGTCTTACTGTCAGTTTGTGGAGAAAAACCTATTGTCTTGGCAACAGCCTAAGTTGTTTGGAGATTTCCATGGGACCACTTTGGCCAAGAACTCAAATGGATGTAATCCAGTCCCAGTACTGGAACCTTCCTTTGGTGACAAGAGAAGGCCAGTTGGCTCTCTGTCTCCCTCAGTATTTGGAGACTTCATTAGGATTGACTTCATATAGTTTTTGAATGTTTCCACTGTACTAGATTTTCATACCATCCCTCAAATGCCCCTCAATTCCACCTGTCTCTCCTGACATTCCCTCCCTCAACCCTTTCTCCCCTCCCCTTCCCACTTGACCCCCCATTCCCATTCCCACTTGCCCCCAGTCTACCCATAAAATCTGTTCTTCCACCTCCTAGGAAGACCCATGTGTTCCTCCACACACACCCAGTTGCTTCTTCTATACCTGATCTCCCTGGGTCTACAGACTGTAGCCGTAACAAGCACTCTTAGCCACTAAGCCATGTCTCTAGACCTTTGCTTTCTTTGTGTTTCTTTCCCCATTAGCCAGACATCAATAGGCACCAAGGGCCACCCACACATGTTTAATTCAAGGACTATGACTGGATAACCCTTTTGCAGGACGTTCTACAGCTCCGTGCTGGCAACTTTCCACCATTCTATTAGTTGCTCCTCAATTCCCAAGACTATTAACAGTCCTATACCGCTGGCTATCCCAGACACCCACCCTTCTTATTGTCTCACTATAAAAAAAAAAACCCTTTACAAGATATTTGATTCTCAACAGCATCTCAAAGTCAGCTCTAAAGTTAAAGTTCAGGAAAAACAATGAAAACACACCAGCCTTACTAGTAGCCAACAAAATAGCCTTGCTCCTGAAATACTCTAGGTCAAAAGGAAAGCAATAAGTGACTAAAATCAGCCAATCAAATTACATGAATCCACATGTCCATTGTTTATATGTGACGGTACCACTATGACACTATGAAACATTTTGTATGTATGCTCATGTGTGTACAGGTACACATGTATGGGGGCATGTGTGCTTGCTTGGCTAAGTATATATGGAAGCCAGAATTCATCATTAGGTATCATTGTTTGAGTGTTATTCACTTTAGCTACTTGTTTGTTTGTTTGTTTGGCTGTGGTTTTTCCACTTTCTTTTGTTTTGTTTAACAGGGCCTAGAACTTACCAAGTGGGTAGACCGGCCGGGCACTGCTTCTACCTCCCCAGTGCAAGGATGACAAACACATGCTTGACTGATTTTTTGCCATGGGCTCTAGGGACTGAACTCAGATCCTCATGCTTGCACAAGAGGCACTTTAACCACTGAGCCATCTCCCCAGTCCAATTGCTATGACTCCCAAGTTTCTGTTTTAAAGTTGGTTGCCTCTTAATGAATGTGATTTGTTATCTATCAACGCTTATACTCAAAGTGCTCCTGGCTCTAACATGTGTTAGGGGAAAGTAGCTTACTTCATGGCAGACTTGTATGGGTAGGACCACACCAGGCATTTTGCAGACTCTCACGGGGACTGTGTGGGTGAGGAGGGAGGATTCCCAATGTCTTGCAGTTTCTCAGTTGAAAGCCATTTTCATTTTGTGAGTATTTTAGATATTTCATACTTGTGCTCAAGCCTCATCAGAAACGCAACACCAATTTTAAATTTTGGTTGAACTCGGCACCAGAAGCAGTCAAGAGGGTAGCTGCAAAACAAGCTTTAGTTTTGGGAGGACTATAAATACACCCCTGCAAGGGGGGGGGCACTTCGCAGGAGGCGACGCATTCTTACTAGATGTGATTTACTTCCTATTCACTACAACCTTACAGCTTTCTCATCAAACAAGACAGGTTGCTTTCTGCTTTTTAGATGGTGAATATGGTTAATGCACTGAGTGGTTAGCTGTTTATTAGGAATAGGAGTTATTCGGTGACTCCTACTTTGTCACAGGTTAGAGTTTCTGAAAGATCACTAAGGGCCATGGAAATAATAGTCAGCCCAGGGCTTGATTGCACTGGTCTCATCTTGGATAATCACACCAGTGGCAGAAAAACATATGCTGTGGTTTGAGTATGAAATGTCCCTGTAGACTTGTGAGTTTGAACACATAGTCTCCAAAAGGGAATGCTGTCTGTGAAGGTCAGTCATAGAACCTTGAGAGAGGTGGAGACTCTCCCAAGAACATGAGTTCCAAGAGATCTTTGAAGTCTGATAGTCAGGCCCATTTCCTGTTCATTCTCTGCTTCGTGAGTATGGATGCAGTTTGATGGGCCATTTGTCGACTCTTGGCATCCTGCCTTCCCTGCCATAATGGAATGATCCCCCTTGAGCCATAAACCAGAATAAATCTTTCTTTCCTTAAATTCTTCTTGCCAGACATCTGGTCACAGCAGCTAATATTTTGGATCAAGAACATTCCTCATGTCTGCAACCTTTCTCCATTTTCAAAGTGGCAAAAGTGTCAAAGATTTCACTGACCATGGGGTCATTATTCACTTGAGTTTATTAACATCTAAGTACAATGTTGCAAAAAAGAAGTAATAAAAAGAAAGAAGGACTTTGTCCCTTATCACTAGGTCATGAGCAACTAATTATGTTATTAGCAATGCTCAGGTCAATTAAGCTGAGACTTAGCGTAAGAGGTGCTAGGAGACACAGAGCCACCAAAATTCTGGGTATCTTTGCTTTAGATCAGTGCTATCTAACACAAACAGATCATATGCCACACACCAATTTTAATTTTTCTTGTAGTCACATTTTAAAAAGTAAAAAGAAACAATTTTAACAAGGCAGTTTATTTGACAATATTGTGATATTAACAGGAGACATGATCAAAATTATTGACTGAATAGTTTGCATTCTATTTTGCCCTTCAAAAAGTGCTGAAAATATGATACCTCTGGACTGGGAAGACAGCCTCATCAGTAAAGTGCTTGCCTTGAAATGCAAACCTGAAGACCTGTGTTCAACTCCCAGAACCCACATGCAGAAAGTCAAATGTGTGGTGCAGGCTTGGAATCCATACCCTGAAGAGGTAGAGACAAACAAAGTCCTGGAGCTCACTGGTCACCCAGGCTAGCCTACTTGGCAAGTCTGAGGCACCAGAGACCATCTCAAAAAAAAAAAAAGGTGTATGTATGAGGCGCTGAGGTCCATCCTCAGAACTCATTTACAAAAACTAGGCATAATAGTGCATGTGTGGAGATCTAAACTACATGGATAGTAGAAAAAGAGAAGATCTCCTGAGTAAATTGGGAGCACAGGGGCCTTGGGAGAGGGTTGAAGAGGAGGTAAGAGGCAGAGAGGGGAGCAGAGAAAAAAATGTAGAGCTCAATAAATATCAATAAATAAAATAGTGCATGTGTGTAATCCCAGAGCTGGGGAGCATTTTTGAAAAGATCCCTGGGAAGTACACTTGAACACATTGGCACAAGATATCACTTCCTAAATATAACACCAGTAGCACAGACAGTGAGAGAAACAATTAATAAATGGGACCTCCTGAAACTGAGAAGCTTCTGTAAAGCAAAGGACATGGTCAACAAGACAAAATGGGGAAAGATCTTCACCAACCCCAAAACAGACAGAGGGCTAATGTCCAAAATATACAAAGAACTCAAGAAATTTGTCATCAAAAGAACAAAAAGTCCAGTAAAAAAAAAAATGGGCTACAGTCCTAAACAGAGAACTTTCAACAGAGGAATCTTAAATGGCTGAAAGACACTTAAGGAAATGTTCAACATCCTTAGTCATCAGAGAAATGCAAATCAAAATAACTCTGAGAATACATCTTATACCTGTAAGAATGGCCAAGATCAAAAACACGAATGACAATTTATGCTGGAGAAGATGTGGGGTAAAGGAGTGTGGGAACACTCCTGCATTGCTGGTGGGAGTGCAAGCTGGTACAGACCCTTTGGATGTCAGTGTGGCAATTTCTCAGAAAATTAGGAAACAATCTTCCTCAATACCACTTTTGGGTATATACCCAAAGGATGCGCAATCGTACCATAAGGACATGTGTTCAACTATATTCATAGTCGCATTGTTTGTCATAGTCAGAACGTGGAAACAACCTAAATGCCTCTTGACCAAAGAATGAATAAGGAAAATGTGGTACATTTTCACAATGGAGTACTACACAGCAGAAAAAAATAATGACATCTTGAGATTTGCAGGCAAATGGATGGATCTAGAAAACATTATATTGAATGAGGTAACTCAGATCCAGAAAGAAAAACATTATATGTACTCACTCTTATGTGGCTTTTAGACATAAAACAAAGAAAAACCAGCCTACAATTCACAATCCCAGAGACCCTAGACAACAAAGAGGACCCTAAGAGAGACATACATGGATCTAGTCTACATAGGAAGTAGAAAAAGACAAAATCCCCTGAGTAATTTGGGAGCATGGGGACCATAGGAGAGGATAGAAGGGGAGGGGATAGGAAGGGAGGGCAGTAGGGTAGTAGAGAAAAATGTATAGCTCAATAAAATCAATAAAAAACAGTAAAAAAAAGAACCCTGGAGTCCCCTGGCCAGTGGCCTAGATAAGTGACTAGTGAAAGACCCTCTATAGAAAATCAAGATAGATGGCCCCTGTTGACCTCTGGCTTCCACATGCACACACACACACACACACACACACACACACACACCCCACACACACACACACACACACACACACCACAACTGAGAGATGAATATTGTGCTTGATGCTGAGGGCAAGATGTCAAGTGCAGCTAATATAGCCCTATCCTCAGGGGTTTTTACACGAGTCTGTGCATCTATCTACTGAGCCTGCCTCAGTCTAGTCTGCTACAGTGTGTCAGCTGATTCCACACTTGCTATAGCCAAGCTTATACTAGCCCAGGATATCATTGATCTGCTGTTGGACAGAACAACTTCAATTTCCACACTGCTCATCAGTGAGTCTGTATACATGTCCATTGTTGATAAGTATGCCATTCATATGGTATAATATCTACTTTACTCCATATGAGACATTCCTAGCTCTAGTAATTCCTCCTTAATCGTGGTCTTTCCTTCTGTGATTTCAGCTACACATTTTCAATGGTAGCCTAAAAATAATAAATTCTAGATAACTCACAAAATTTGAATTATATGCCATTCTGAATACCATTACAAAATCTTGCACCATCCCATTCTGTCTATAGTATAGGTCCAATTCTTGATGTCCTAGAAATAAGAGGATCTAAACCTCTTCTGTACTGCCTGAATCATGAACATCTTTGTTGAGATTATCTGTGCTGTATAAGCCACACTCCCATTAGCCATTTAGTAGCTATCTCAGGTACCAGATCAATTGCAATGGCATCACAACTCTGGGACACAGGTTTGGTATTGTCCTTGATTTTAGTTATCCACTAGGTGCGCTTACAATATGTCCCCTTTCAATAAAGGAAATTCACATAGCTAAATCTGCAACAACCTATCTCCAAATACGGACACATTCTGAAGTTTTGGGAGCTAGGACTTAAAAGTGTGAATTTTGAGTGGATACAATTCAGCCCAGAGGATACACACACATACGGTTTGCATAAAATGTACTTTAATGGCATCTCCAGAAGATAGAAAGGGCAATTTCATTTTGTGCCTCTGCTCAGGATGAGATTACTGGAGATCAGAGAAGTTATGGGACCGAGGGACTCCAGTGTCAGGGCTCTGCACTGGGCTATCTATCTATTATCTATTTCTCTTAGAGCAATATGTCTCTCTTCTCCATCTCTTCTGCTATTTCAACCATCACTGCGCTGTCAAATTCCTAAAGGTTCTGACCTCCACTAGCCCAGGGGTCAGGTTCACAGCGGTCCCTAAGGCGTTTCTCAGCTCTTCTGACAGAAAGCTGGCAGTGGAGTTGGCACCAGGATTAGTGCCTGGTCTAGCATTTGGCACTGTGTTCAGACCAGCCATTCTGCCTCCTTCAGCACCCGAGAGCTGTTGGCAGCTGTGGAAACAGAGAATGAGCCAGTTGAGGCTGTAGGAACTGAAGCCCAACACATTTTCAAATAGAAGGACAAGCTGCTTGTCAACCCAGTCCCAGTGAAAGATTGCGAGTTATAACATATTTCTGTGTCTTCAAGAATCTCTAACAGGGTCCAAATTTAATTGACCGAGGCAGTATCACAGATTGTAGATAATCCAGTCTCTAAGCTAGAGGATCAGAAAGACTTCCCTTAATCTCTTGACGGAACAAAAATGTTTATTTAAAAATGTGCCTGCCCAGGACAGCAAGGACATGTCTTGAAGAACACAGGGAAGCGACTCTATAACAAATGCATAAAAATGCATGACAGTTCGAGTGTCAGTCCCAGAGACAGGTCAGCGAAAGATGGATATCAAGTCAGCTCAGTTGAAACCTAGAAATGGAAAGCGCGATTTTTATTGAAGCTAGCTGCCCAGGAGCTATGGTGCAGACATGCTGAAGGGAGCCGGAGGCCACAAGATCTGCTGCTACCGCAGTACCAGCTGTGACACCTTGATCACACACTTAGCTGCCTTGAATTTCACGTTCCTTCGTTGTGGAAGGTAGGATTTAAAGATCCCATGTCACTTCTTATTCTAATGTTTCACTTTGGGAGGAAGTTGGGTAAACAAAACGACAGCATACTCTGTAAATGATAGTAGGTACCAAAGAGCCAGCAGCCCCCACGTGCCAACTCCCAGGAAACGCCCTCTGATGAAACCCTTTCTGGCACCTCAGAGACAGGTAGGTGAAAGCGAAAAGATTATGGGTTATCACGTGGTACTTACCTTGATGCTCCTAAAAATGCATGAGTCTGCAGCCTCCAAGCCCCAGAGTAGCTCAGACAGTCATCTCTGAAAATGGTACAGACTGCTGGAGCCCAGAATCTACTTGAGAAAGAATGGAGATTCCGAGGAAAGTAAACACGGCCATAGACAACGTGAAAGAAAGCAAGACCCTGTGAGGAAGCTTCAAGATTAATTCAAGGGACCGAACCACAGAAAAGCAGAGGTCAGTAATAAGTCAGTATTTAATATCAAAAATAGAGACTGGGGACAATGTCAGCAACATGCCTACATTGCAAGTGTGAGAACCCAAGTTCACATGTTCAAAAAAAGATATCTAGAACCTATGTTTATAAAAAAAAAAGTTGGGTGTGATGGTGAACAATTGGAATCCTGGCACCAGTGAGGTAGGGGCCTCCAGGACCCTCTAACTCACTAACCAGATAGGCTAGCACACTTCTCAAGTTCTAGACCAATGAAAGACCCTGTTTTAAAAATAAGGCGGAAACAACAAGGAATAATAACAAGGAATGAAAGCCAAAGATGTTTTCTGACCTCCATATGTATGCCCACCCACCAGTTCTACACACATACACACAAATGTCTATACTAAAGATAAGGTGGCCAGGAAATGTGTTGTATTTACCTTGTATATTGTTTGTAAAAAAAAAAAAAGAAAAAGAAAAAGACATGATTTGAATCAATAATAAGATTAATTAAAATAATAATTATTATACAATATATAAGTTGTAATATTTTATTTATTGCACTTACTTATATTTTATTAATATATTATTATATAATATATTAATAATAATCTAAAAAATATTCATTAGCTGATGGTGGCACACAACTTTTTATTTTAAATTGTTTTTATTGAGCTACATATTTTTCTCCACTCCCCTCCCTTCCTCTCCCTTCCCCTTCTACCCTCTCCTATAGTTCCCAACTTATTCAGGCAATTCTGTCTTTTTCTACTTCCCATGTAGATAAGATCCATGTATGTCTCTCTTAGGGTCCTCTTTGTTGTCTATGTGCTCTGCGATTGTGAATTTTAGGATGGTTTTCCTGTGCTTTATGTCTAAAACCACTTATGAGCGAGTACATATGATATTTGTCTTTCTGGGTCTGGGTTACCTCACTCAATATGATCTTTTCTAGATCCATCCATTTACCTGCAAATTTCAAAATGTCATTATTTTTTCCGCTGTGTAGTACTCCATTGTGTAAATGTACACATTTTTCTTATCCAGTTTTTGATCGAGGGGCATTTAGGTTGTTTCCAGGCTCAGGCTATGACAAAAATTGCTAGTGGCACACAACTTTAAAAACAACACTAGGGAGAAAGAGGCAGGTGGATCTCTGGGTCCTAAATCAGTCTGCTCTACAGAGTGAGTTTCAGGACACTGATGACTACACACAGAAATTCTGTCTGAAAACAAACAAATAAATAAATAAAAATATATGCATTACCAATATTTGAAAACTGAGTAAATCTAAATAAAATTTAAATTGCAATCTCTTCATGAAAACTTACTCATTAAAATGAACTAACACATCTAAGCAGGACTTAAGCATCCCGAACTATAGAGCAACTGTCTACCTCACTGCTCATCCACCTGCTCCACACACACAGCCTCACTGCTCATCCACCTGTGCACACACACAGCCTCACTGCTCATCCACCTGTGCACACACACAGCCTCACTGCTCATCCACCTGTGCACACACACAGCCTCACTGCGCATCCACCTGCTCCACACACACA
>PVIU01018254.1:0-39538 GCA_004026605.1 Ondatra zibethicus
GAGAGGGGGAAGGAGAAGAGAGAAGGGAAGGTCTGGGGAGAACTTGGGGGAGTGGGAGGGTGGAGATGGAGGAAAGGTGGATAATGGAGAAGGGAATAAGATATCTACATTAAGGGAGTCATTTTAGGACTGGCAAGATACTTGGCCCTGGAGGGTATCCCAGGTGTCCACGGGGATGTCCCCAGCTACGTATTTGGGCAGCAGAGGAGAGGGTGCCGGAACTATCCTTGTCCCAGAGTCACATTGATGAATATCTTGATCACCACCATAGAAATTTCATCCGATGGATGGAGGTAGAGACAGAGACCTACATTCACATCAGAGCAATGGACTGAGCTCCTAACGTCTAGGCAAAGGGCAGAAGGTGGGAGAAGAGGAGCATGAGACAATTCTTAAACTGCTATGTCAACTGCCACCAGTGTAGCTTAGCTTATTATCACAGTAGTGCTTGGCGGCTGACTCTTCCAGTAGGCAGTGACTGGGAGATTTGTCTCTATACTACGAACAGCCTGGCTTCATTTCTGTGTGTCTAGAGCCTTTTCTCAAGCTCTCTCAGGTTTTATGTGGATGTAGTTCCTGAATGTTTGGGTGGCAGTGGTTCTCAACCTATGAGTTGTGACCACTTTGGGCCAAAGGACCCTTTCACAAGGGTCACCTAAGACCATCGGAAAGCATATATATTTACATTACTACCCATAATGGTAGCAAAATTACAGCTTTGACGTAGCACCAATAATAATTTTGTTGTTGGGCACCACAACATGAGGAACTCTATGAAAAGGTCACAAGCATTAGGAAGGTTGAGAACCACTGCCAAAGGGGATTTTTCAAACCCTGTTCTAGCTGGTTGTAAAATTTACACACTTAGTCATGTGGCCAGCATCTGATAATAAGAAAGAGGCACAGCTGAGAGTCAAGTACAGGTCTTGCCTCTGCTAGGTTCTTTTGAGGTTTTTTGTAAGGTATTCCTCAGCAGTGACTGAATGACTCTGCTAAGACTCACAACAGCTGCCCACCATGAAAGATTCAGTCTCTCCAGTGAATCTCATGAAAACGACTGTGATAACAAACCTGAGGCAAAAATCCTAAGTGTTTTTATATCCTGGATGCTTTTAGGTTGTTTCAGCATTACAATTCCAGTTAAAGTCTCCATTTCTTCTCTTTTGCTGTAACGCCACGACTCACAGTGAAAATCCCACCGCAGCCTAGAAATTGCCAGTGCTGTCGGTGAATCTGCTGGCAGCGTCACAGGTCCCTAGATGCCATTATCTTCCTGACCACTGTAACTCCTGCAGTCTCCTCCCCATCTGTAAGCAGTACCCTCCGCTTACTGGCGCAGCAAGATGCCTTTGTTCAGGCTCAGGAGTGGAATAAACACACAAAAACCGGCAACCTCTACTACCTGTTGTTAAATTACTGTAATCATGGTAAAGTGCTCTGCTACTTATGAGAAGCTGATGCCTCTGTGGCAGAGTTTAAGAAATGGACAGGAAACAAAGGTTTTTGTTTTGGTTTGTTTAGTTTTTTTTTTAACATTTAGGATGCCCATAGAGTTATGAATCTTTGTATCCTAGGTTTCTTTTCTGTTGTATTCACAGGGGACCATTAATATACTAACTGTTATCCTACAAAGGAAACCTATAAGGTGGGACAGTTTAAAAATCCTATTGTAACACACTATTAATTGTTCTGAGAGGCCACAGAATTAAAATGGAGTCCTTACGAATGTTCTTGTTTGTAAATGTAGAGAACATTTTAGAACCAGCTTATATAGGATGTTTGAACTAAAGAATTAATGTCTGCATTTCCTATCTCCTTTCTTACAGCACACTTATCCTTATATGGTGCTGCACAGTATTCTTATTCTTTATTAAAGCGTATAGCAAATACTTATTTATCAACAGGATTTACTACTGCAGAAATCAAATTGTGGCTCATTGCTTCCTGAATAATCATGTATTAGTTCAGGGGAGTAAAGACTGATGTGAACAATGAAGGTTGTCCATTCAGCCTCAGAGTAGTTCCCTGCAAATGTTAGGAGAACCTCCTTGCCTCCTGCTAGAATGCCTTTTAATCTAGTTTCCCCTGGCTTTGTCTCTCTCAAGACACACAGGTCTCCAGTTGTCCTCTTCCTGTCATCTCTGGATACATTTGGACAATATCTTACAAAACAAGTCCAGCTTCGAATGGCAAGTTCTACAAAGGCAACTATGACTTTCATTTTATTCCAAATATGAAAAGCAATTATCCCAAAGGTTTTTCTATGTCTTCAGAGTTAATCAGAATCATATCATGACCAGATTATGGAACTTTCTGGACATGTTCTCTATCCTCCTAGATGTTGCTTTTTTTTCTTTTCTTTTCCTCCCTCAGCTCTTTTGTATATCCATAAGAAAGTTGAAAGTTATGTAGAGAATCCCACCCATCAAACTCAAGGGCAGACTAAGCCCACAATACTTATAGTCTCTGTTAAGGAAGGCAATGTTCTCAGCACATTATTTAACTTGAAAAAGTCCATTTTTACACCTCGTGTATTTTTATATTAATTTTTAGT
This sequence comes from Ondatra zibethicus, assembly GCA_004026605.1. Classification (NCBI taxonomy): domain Eukaryota; kingdom Metazoa; phylum Chordata; class Mammalia; order Rodentia; family Cricetidae; genus Ondatra; species Ondatra zibethicus. The sequence goes on from PVIU01018254.1 coordinate 2,555, forward strand.
CATTTCTAGGTCTACTGAGGTAGAAATGATCTTAGTATTATTTCACTTTGATATCATCTTCTATCATGCCACTACCACCCATCCATGGTAGACTATCTGTCCCTACAGTGAACTGTGTTTAAAATACTGTCTTCCCAAGATGAATCAGTACTTCCTAGAAGCATTAGCTTAATTAGAGTTTGTTCCAGGGGAAAACATGGGATACTACAATCAAAAAACATGCTTTGTCAGTGAGTGTCCTTCAGGATAGGTATTATTATATAATTCTATGAGAATCAGTTTCTATTATTGATTGCCCACATGTCAGGTAAAACATCAGATTTTCTACCAACTGCTTGGAAATCTCTGATAGGAGAAAATGAATCTGACTAGGCAAATATTTTCCCTATGTCTTTGGATAGAATCATACCTCTTATGTGGTGGTTTTCTCCTTTTCTCTCCAGGTTTGCATCTAACACAATGGCATTTCAAAAGTAGAATGCATGAGGGGGGAGACCAAAACCAGCGACTGGGGCAAAGAAACAGTTAAAAGAACACTACACTGCATTTCCACAAGATAGAGTGTTAATCAAAGCACAATATTGCATTATCTGTGACAAGAAAATTTGCTCTCAAAGCTGGGCTCATCCTGTGCTTCCACTCCCAACTCTTTTTCCTCCCGCCTCCCCTATTTTTCCCCTTCTGCTGGCTGCTTGGCACTGCAGTAAATCACGTTGTGAAATAAGATGAGTCTGAATAGCAAAAGCATTAAGATTTCACATTCTGCAGCATAACAATGAACTGCCTTATGTTAGAATTCAAGCTTGTTAGTAAGGCTCACAAATATTATCATCTCCTGCCGTGGCAATTTACTACCCATCCCAGGAAAGTGGTTTTTCCTAGCAGAGCCAACATGAACCATGCCTCGCGAGCTGCAGATGGGATCTCTTCACTGCAGTTTTGCGTTCTGCACTGCACGGAGCCCAATTCATACTTGGAAGCAAATGTGTCAGCATCTGTGACAGATCACATCGAGGCATCGTGTTAATCACACGATGGGAAAGGTGGCTCAAAGGAGAATGTCCTGTGGAGAGGCAAGGCTGTTGTAAGCAAAAGGACCAATGCCCAGGCCCAGTCCTGCAGGGCATGTCAAGAGAATGTGGGTGCCGCAGTGCAGAGTGTGTAGGGAGGGAGGCTGGCTGGAGGTGTTTGTTCTCCCTGATCTCTACTGAACGACCCATTTATCTAGTAGCTAGGGTAACTCTTGCTCCCCCCGTAGGAGGAAGGCTGCCTTAATTAAACTCTCAGAGTTCAAGGGTAGGACTTGGAGTGCACATGGCAAATTTAGTAACTAGGAAAGATTGAGAAGATGGTGGCAAATTCATTTTGAGAACACCAGACAAAGCAATCGCTGTCTTTGAGAGCCATCAATCTCTCTCTCCCCCATCTCCTCTTTCTACCATGAGGGGCTTAGAGTCTTTGAAAAGGCCAAGGAATAAATATAGTTCCCCACCTCCTAAGAAATGGAGAGGAGCAATCCAAGAGAGCAGTTCCTGGGGGGAAATTATCCATGCTTGGAGTGAAATAGGAAAGAATTTGTTTTTCTTTATTGTCATATTAAAGTTCCTGTGCCAATTTGTGTTAGCAATCTGAAGATATAGAAAAGGTGAACACAAGACAGTAGGAATTTATGTTCATCTGATTACTATAATCCAATTTTCAACCTCTGAAAGTCTAAGACATAGCACACTTCTAATCCTTACTGAGGGCTAATTGCTATGCCTAGTTAGGAGTTAGCTGAAGAAACCTGTCTTAAAATTGACAGGGAGATCAGAGGAGAGATAATATGCTGATGAGAAAAACGTTTGCATTTTCCCTAACTCAAAAATAGTTTTCTAATAGAGGTTTTGACAGGGAAAGTTATCCTCTACAGATCTCTTGGATAGAAATAGATGCTTTGATTTCTAATCCTGGAGTATGACCTGTAATGTATATCGACTGTAGATTCTTTCTCTTGAAGACCTGAAAGGTCACAGAGGAATAAAAGCTGATAGAAGATATTTTTTTTTCCATTTGTGTGGAAAACGTGAATGACTAGTGATAGCAGCGATGGGAACAATGCTTTTTTTTTCAGATTTAATGAGAAAGAAAGTTACTAGAATATCTTTAACAGAATGGTGCAGAAAGGGTCCTGTTGTTAGGGCAGGAGTTTCAGCTATGTCCTATCACAGAAGTATCAGCAAAGTGCTGTGGGCATGATTCTGTGGTCCCATGGGGGAGAGATGAGGAAGGTTGTGGGGACTGACTTGCTTCTAGGAAATGAGGGACAGAGACTCTGCGTTTTCCGACATGCTAAAGTCTCTTTTTTTCATGCCCTCAAAGACTAGAAATCAAAACATTCACTTCTCCTACAGAGACTCATCCCAGCAGAAAACTTTGCCTGGAGTCTTTTATGGGTACTGATATCATCCTATGTTTCTCCTTGTTTCTGCACACAATCAAATCCAAAGTGCTGCTTTTGATTTTGTTTAAATCCCAATCAACATCTGACATCTGCCATTTAAAAATATTGTTCTGTCTATTTCCCTTATACTGCCTTCTACTAGTTTTTGTTGTCTGACAATTCCTTAGACTTTTTGTCTTAAGCGAGTGAAAAGTTTTTGCACCTTGATAAACCTCTCCACTGACACAATAATCCAAATCAGACCAAATCAAACTGAATTAGAAAAGGCTCAGGTCTAATGGATACCAGTGCTCCTAGGTGGCATTCCAGCCCCCAGAGAGGATACTGGAAGGAAGACTGGAAGCCACGTGTTTGTTCTCTGGTTTGCTGTTTAAATACCCTGTGGGAGTGGTCTTGAGCATCTCTGACGAGGGGTCACCTCACCATTTCCTGGCTGCCCAGACCCAAATAATCACACAGGAACTATACTAATTAAAACATTGTTTGGCCAATGACTTAGGTGTATTCCTAGCTAGCTCTTTTCTTAAATTAACCCATTTCTATTAATCTGTGTATTGCCACAAGGCTGTGGCTTACCAGTAAAGGTTCTGGGCATCTTTCTCCTTTGGCAGCTACAGGATGTCTCCTTGACTCTGCCTACTCTCTCTATATATCTCTGTTCTGATTTCCTGCCTGGCTTTATTCTGCTAAGCCATTTGCCAAAACAGCTTTATCAACCAATAACAGCAACACATATACAGAAGGACATCCCACATCAACTTCTTTCTTGTGATTCAATCTCATATGCCAGTCTAAATGATATTTCTTTACTAGAATATCTAAATGGTGCCTTCAACCTGCATTTTGAAACCATCTTCCTTCTTCAACCTGCTACTTCTCTTCTGTTTCTTAATGTTACAAATGACATTAGCAATCAGTACAAAATGCCATCTCTGACTCTGATTCTTTAGCCCACCTCCCATGTAAATTGTTACATAGTAATTTTCTCCCAATACAAGCATTCTGTCCTTGAGAGAGTCTCCTAAAGACTCTGGATGTAAACAAGTCTCGTAAGACTCAGGGACAGATTACAAGACTCAGAAAGCTCCCCAAATTTACAAAGTTCACAAATCTCCCACTCCCCATGGTTATATAAATAGTATGGAATGCTGGGGAAGTCAGATTCTCTGATCTGTTGACCAGCCTTCAAGTCTTCCAGGGTGTACCAGGGATGCAACTTTCTTGATTCATCACCCATGCCTGGTGGACTTTTCAATGATGTGGTTGCCTGGAATTACTCATGCTTCTATAAGTAATCCTTCACACATGCACCTGTAAGTAATTCCCATAAAATTATTGATTCACAAGGTTGGACTTTGGAGCAATTGTTACTTTGGTTGGTCTTTATTTCCCTATCTGTGGTGATGTTTGCTCATGTATCCCCAGGAAAATTCATACAATGTAAGTTAAATATTTTTTTTTTGAGATAAGGTCTCACATAATCCAGGATGGCCTCAAACTCACTTCCTATGATTTTGAATGTCTGATCTTCTGGTCTCTACCTCTCAAGTGTTAGGATTATAGGTATGTGCTATATTTCAGGTTGATTTGGTGCTGGGGACAAAACTGAGAGCTTTATACATGTGAAGCCAGCACTCTACCATTTTTACTGTTATGCCCAAAGTCCAGATCCCCAAAATACCACCATGAGACTGAATCAGATGCAAAAGCAAAGAATCTTTATTGCAAGTTAACTTTGGCCAATCTGTCCATCAGAAGCAGCAGAAGCAGAGCAGGAGAGACCCTGAACAGTTTGGGGCAGGGGAGAGAGGGGGTAGGGAGGTGGGGTAGGTGGGATCTAGTGGCCAGACCAAGAGGGAAGGGCTTGGGGAATTTAAAACCTGCTTAGCTACAGACTCGGGATTGGCTCAAGTCCTGACAAGGTGTATCTGGACAGAGCTGATTGGCTGCCTCTGGTCTAGGGGGAATTGCAACATTGTTGTCTCAGCTTGAGGACACATAGAGTTGTTTACTTGTTTCTGATTGGCCTTTCCCTGTGGGGTGAGGTGTTGCGTTTTCCTGATTGGTCTCTCTCAGTGGGGTGATGTGCTTCCTGTTTCTTATTGGCCTCTCCCCATGGATTAAGGTCAATGGAATGTCAGGTGAAGTCACTGCTCTCTTAGTGGAAGAGGCTGCCTCCTGCTAAGGTCAGGGAAGATCACACTTCCAGACCAGAGGGAGCTACTTCCCTGCTCAGAGATTGTTTGGTTTTGTGTTTCAGTTGGTCAGGGGCAGAGATGGCTCTGGTTTCAGGGCCAAACTGTGTTTTTCCCACTGGTCTTTTTTAGGCGTTCAGTTCTAATTTTGGAGTCAGGGTGTATTTCTTTAACTGGCTCTGATTCTAGGGGACAAGTGTGTTTCTTTAGCTCTGGTTTCAGGGTCAGGGTAGTTTTCTCCAGTTCTGGGTTCAGGGATAGGTGTTTCTTTCTCTGGCACAGGTTCCAGATCCTGGGTGTGTTTCTTTCTCTGGAGCATGGCAGCATGCAGGCAGACATGGTGTTGGAGAAGTAACTGCAAGTTCTACATCCTGTTCCATAGGCAAAAAGAGACAGAGAGACAAGCTAGGCATAGGCATTTGAAACCCTGAAGGTTACCCCTACTGACACATTTTCTCCATGGCCACACCTACTCCAACAAGGCTGCTCCTCCTAATCCTTCTAATCTTTTCATGGAGTACCACACTCTGGTGACTAAGCATTCAAATATATGAGGCTATGGGGGCCATTGTTATTCAGACCACCACACACAATATGAAAATGAATAAATCTTAAAACAAACAACCTAGATCTCACCAATTCAGTGAGCCCCAGGAATCCACCTTTCTCTGTCTCCCCAGGGCTGGGGTTCCATATGTATACTACCCCATCTGCATTTTATTTGGGAATTGGACATGTGAACTGAGATTCTCGCCCTTACATAGCAAACATATTACCAAGAGAGCAACCTCTTCAGTCATACTTACCACACTTTATAACTGTTGTCTGTTCTACTTAAAGATAACCTCTGTGAGAATAGGAACCTAGAATATTTTTCATCCCTTTCTCACCAGTAATCAGCACAAAGGCCCAATAAACATCTGGTGAAAAACTGACTTATTGAGGAAGAAAGTATTGCAGGAAAGAGACAAGAGTGAGCACTAACATATCCTTTGTTTTTAAACATTTTTTTTTACTGTCATCTGGAAACACTAAAAGTTTTTCAAAGACTTTGTGATCTCTCTAGAGGAAATTACTCTAATCCTTAGAGAATTGTTGACCCAAAGAAGTAGGCCTGATTTAGATGAGGAATACAAAATAATTGTAATGACTGATCATTCAGGATCCTGAAAAGCATTTGAAAATGCTGTGACCATGGGGCAGAAAGACTCTTCTCCCCAAACAAGGGCAGCAGGATGAGGAGGTAGTTGATGTGGATCATGAATGGGAGAAAAGAGACCCAAGGAGCATCCCTGTACAGGAGAAGGGATACCAGATTTGGCAGTAGCAGAGAAAGTGATCCTGCACTTGACAGTGTTCAAAAACAGGAACTATAGGTGCTAATGTCATTGCAATACTAAATGTAAGCTGCTAGGAAATTTTGGAAATTTTCTGAACTGCTTTCATTAGTTTAGAATGAAAAATTTGTGACAAGGAAATAAAAGATTCTTTGTACTTGAGCTTCCACTTTGGGCATTCAATATGTAAATATATGTGTGTTTTTAAATATGTGTATGTTTTATATATATATAAACATCCATAGATATGTATATACACATACACTGTGTATGTGTATGTGCATATGGGCTAAAGTACAAGTGTCTGATGTGTGCCTGCATCAGCTTATGTTGTATGAAGGTCAGACAATAACTTTGTGGAGTCAGTTTTTTTCCTTCCACTTTGATGTGTATTCATTAGGACACTTCAAGTGTCTTTACCTGCTGACCAATGTCATGGACTCAATTTTTTGTTGTTTTATTTTGTTTCATTTTCATTTTTTGAAACAGGGTCTCTATACAGAACCCTAGAACTCACTATGCAGACCAAACCTCGAACTCACAGAAATCTGCCTATCTCTACCTCTGGAGTGCTGGGATTAAAGGCATGCACCACCACAAACACTTGGCTCAGCTGCCGTCTTTCTAAAATACAAAGGGAAAAGAAAGAGAGACAGAAAAAAAGCCCCCCACATTGCAAAATGGATGCCAAATGGTAAAGAAATCAAAGTTGGCACCTGCATGTTTCTGACTGAGCAACATCTTTCCCTGTATCTGAAGATATTTGATTTTGGAGCAACAAAGTTCTAGAGAATTCCAAATGGCATATTGAGCATGTGTAATGCCATATTGTCTTCTGTACCTTTACAGAGACACGCTGAGCTGTGTTCCTTTGAATGCTCACACATGTGGTTATTCGAATGTACAACTCAAAAGGAAGAGGAAAAAGAAACAGAAGGGAAAGGACCTTGAGGTGATATTAAGCACTGTGAAGCAAAATTGATCTCTTTCTGCAGTGTCTTCCAGGAAGCTGGCGTGCTCTGCAGCACCGCCCTAAGCAGAAGCCAAATCACCTACACTTAATGGTTGTGCTCATAACAAGAAGATGGATTCAGATAATAACAAGAAAATGAAATGGGGAGGATACGTTATACTCCTGGAGAGTTGCATCAAGCTCAGAGCAATGGTTTCCTTACTTCTCAATCCCTATTAGGATTCTCCCTTAATTATTAAATGTATTAATGATTTATCTGCCTACATTTAAAATAAGAATCAATATTTGCCCTGAAAACAGCATTTTGTAAAAAGCAAATGTCATGAAGAAAGAGCAAATGCGGTGTTCATTTCTTATCCACTCAGACTCCCACAGCCATGAGCTACTTTTCTGGGAAGGTATATGGATATTGGGTGTTTTGGTTCACCATGATCTCTTGTTTAGACAACAGTGAACATCCTACGATAAGGGTGAGTTTGACTACTTTCTTTAAAACCTGGATTTATATCTCCCTTGCTGTCACTTTTCTACCTTTTCTGCCTTCCTAGGATCTCTCCTTGTGAGGGTGACTGGGTTTGTGTATCTGTCCCTTGACTTTTATTTCTCTTTCCCTTTTTTATATCACTCTATCTCTGCCATACTCCAAAGAAATCTTAGCTTTAAAAGCTGTAACTAAGTCTTTCTCTGTCGCTAGCAGAGAAACTCCTATCTGTAGCCACTGTACATCTGTATTTTTCCTGTCTTTCTCTTTGGTGAGTTTCCTCTGACCCTGCCAGGATCAAAAGCTAACCTACCTTCTATGTAATACTTTTCTTGACACATTGCTCCCACTCTTTTATTCCTTTCATTTATCTCTCTGGTATCTCTGGACTACAATATGTAATGAGGAGAATGACATGGCGGTCCAGATCTTCTCTCAGGGCCAGTCATGCTCAATGTCCAATGTGGCTGAAGAGCACTGGCAGGAATGTGTAGTAATGAGGCGCTGGTGGGCTGGCCGTGATCCTGGCGCCCAACTAGCTTAAACCCCGAAATGATTACACAGAAACTGTATTTATTTAAACTCTGCCTGGCCCATTAGTTCTAGCCTCTTATTGGCTAATTCTTACATCTTGATTCAACCCATTTCTAATAATCTGTGTAGCACCACGAGTTTGTGATCTTACTGGGAAAGATTCAGCATGTCTGACTCTCTTGATACCAGGGCAGCTCTCCCTGCCTGCCTCCTCTCTCCCAGCATTCTGTTCTATCTTCCCCGCCTATCTGAGGGCTGCCCTTTCAAAAGGCCAAGGCAGTCTCTTTATTCAACCAATGAAAGCAATACACAAACAGAAGGACCTCCTACACCAGGAATGTTGATTAAATGGTCTTTACTAGAGTAATTTAACACTCATAATTTCACTGATTGCTGCTGAGATGAACAGAAAGGTATGTTTCTCTCTGTCCAAGGTTTTCAACAGTGGTTACAAACCAATGGTCTATGAGCCAGAATAATAATTTCTCAAGTAACTTGTTGGATAGAAGTATATCGTTCCCTGGATACACCAATTCGTGCTCCCTGACATTGCACTTATATGTTAGAATGATGTGCCTTAAACTTTCCTATGCATCAGAATCTCAAGGGATGCTTGTTAAAAATACAAATGTCTCGATCCTACCCGAGAATCAAACTTGGGGAGGGGGATGCTGGTATATGTATTTCTAACAAGCTCCCCAGGGCATTTACAATGCTCAGTCAAAGTTGAAAATCTATCATTAGGGAAGAATTTCTTTGGGTTAAGCATTGATCTCCTCCTGGACCTCATTTAAAGTAAAAATACTTCTAGAAGAGCATCATAGTAAGAAACTAATGTCTTGGTATTAAAGGAATTTACGTTGAGGGTTCTTATTGTCGTGAAGGAGAGGACTAAACGTGTTTAATATATACTGTGAAAGGCATCATGCTTCCATAGTACATGATCATTAGGCAAACCCTCCATTTCTATGGATACATGAGCTATGTTGCTATAATAACAATTGGGAATGCTCTACTCACATTTACTCACTTTCGTACTCTGAATACTGTTTCTAGAGTAAATACTAGACACCCAAGGAAATTCAAGTTTTATACCAACCAAATCCTGGTAATATAAGTATACCCTTAGCACTCTCCGTGAACTACTTATACTAAGCATTACTCGTTGTTTATCTAAAATTCATATTTGACCGTGTTCTGTATTTTCACATCTTAAATCTAGCAATCCTACCCTCGAGATGAATGAATGTCTTCATAGTTCCATTGGTCCATGTTTTGCAGTTTTAGTCCTAAGAGGGAATTCTGAGTAAGATTTTCTACTTTATAGACTAAAACTCCCTCTGGTGAATCACCCCCAAAGACAAGCAATGGAGAAAACTACTCAGACTATTTGACGTCACCTCACCCTTATGCCCTTCAGTTCAGTATTATTGGAAGTAAGGGCTGTATTTTTCTTTTCATTTGCCTGAAGCCTGTAGCTTATTTCTCAGGTGGCTTTGAAATTACATGCTAGTCACCTCATGCACCACAGTGGTTGCTGTGCCTCCTGTGATCTCCACTGTGACTGTGAGGAAGGAGCTGTAAGTCCCATCTTACCATCACAAGCATGTCTGGGCACTAAAACAGGGACCACGGGGAGCAAAAGCAAGCTTCTCAACAGACCGTTTAGCCTAGAACATTTGAAGCTGACATCTCGGTCTGTGTTTGATTTAGCTATTAAAATATACTGGCCTTAAATCATGAGAACAGAAGAATCCTTCTCCACTAATGGTGTCTTTATCCAGTTTAACAAAAGGAAAAGTGAAGTGTCATCCTTTCACTCACTTCCTATGCTTCATGAATGCACAAATAATGTGTTCATTCGATAAACAGCAAGGCCAATGACCATGATAAAAGGCGGCACACATAAGAGGAAAAAAAAACCATCCCCTCAAACATCAATTAGAAAGGTTTATTAGGCGTATTCAATTGACAGTTCACATTTATTTCTGAAAAAATAGAAGAAAATCTCTTAAGGCTGGAAGAGTTTGAAGGCAGCAGGTAGGATGTAGTGCTTCAGAGTAATTGCTAAAGACAAGTGACCTTTGGAATCCAGCATTAGTCAGCTGCGGGAAGAGAAACGGAACATAGGTAAAAGACCTGTTCAAAACTCATCTTTAGATTTATTCAACAGTCCTTCATTCTGAAGCAATGAATATATAAATGCATACATCTGACAGGAGTATTAGCTTTCCAAATAAAGTAACAAAAGGTGGGAATAAATAGCAGCCACTTGAAAGATGATTGCGTGTTGACTCTGGAATGTGGATCTTTATAAGAGTCTGCACCTTGGAGTGAGAAACCTATTGTATGTGTTCAGACATTTCTATAAGTATTAACTAATCCTGACACTGTAGCTTGTGAGACATAGCACTCTTCACTTACACGGTACGAATGAAGCAGAAACACCCAATGTCAGGTCTATCCAGATGCAGTCACTAAAGCAAGGAGGTATCTGCAGGGTCGACTGTGCCAGCTTATTAAGCTAGTGTTGACCAGGGAAGAAAATATATTAGCTACAGTAACAGGTGGGGATTACAGTTAGTGCTCTTATCCGAGATCCATTGTCTCTCAGGCTGGGCATGATCCTTGCATATTTAGGTGATATTCCCTTACTTTGCCTTTCAGATTGGATCCCTCTGCTTTCAACTGTCTTTTGCCAGGGTGAAGCCCAACATTAAGGTACCTCCCCAGATTTTCAAGGTTTGTCTTCAGAGGTAAGTCCTGTACACTTTTCTTCCATTATCATTCAAATCCCCATCATCTTGTATCAAGTCTTTGCTACATATTGAATTATATGGCAATTCCAAGCCACACGATCATTTCCTGATGGGCTCTAACAGGACCAAGAATGGCAAACACAGGCTTAGCATGGCAGGTTTTGCTCTTTACCCTTCTCCTTCTTGCTGTTAGATTTTATTCCTAAAGCTAGCCACCGAGGTCTATTCCCTTATTTGGCCACTGACTCATTTCTGAGATGGATCACAAAGGTCCAACTATCAAAACATCAAGGTCCATCAATAAAATTCATTATTTTGATTAATCTAATTAAAATACCCGTCAGAATTTACCAACACGTCCTAGCTCATTCTAATACAGACCTCCCCGTTTTCCTTAAAATGAACACCTGCAAAAACTATTTGCTGCCATTTCTGCCCTATTCAGATTCAACCACCTTGTCCCTTTGCCTTACTTAATAAAGGATCTCTTTGTACTTGGTTTGTGCTTAGAAATTGGTGTTTGGGCGTGGTCTGTGCCTAATCCAGGGTCCCTTTATTTCCTATGTCAGGCCTGCTGATGGGCATCACAAATAACCTTCACTCTTTCCTCTTGCAATATGCAGACGATATTCCTTAAAATACATGGACTTAGTATCTCAAAGGCAAAAAAGCCCACTTGCCATACCTCTCTTGTTCTAGCTATTATCACATCCAAGCAATGTAATCATTTGGCTTGAGGGTTGATCACATGGCTCTATATGTAAAGGTTCTCATCACCAAACTGATCAACCTGAGCTCAAACCTCAGGACCCACAGAGTGGAAAAGGAGAACTGACTTCCATAAGTTGTTTTCTGGATTATACATGTATGCGATGGCATGTGCACTAACACAGAGATACACATTGCACAGTAAATAAATAAATGTAGAAGAACATGCTGGTTTTTTTGCTCCTGTAGTGAGAGGACATTTTTGGTATGCAGAGGTTTTATGTAGTAATAAGAATATCTTTTTATTGTGGGAGATTTTTCTGTATTTATAAAATGTTCTTTGCTGGGTTGCTTCTAGCCTTCCCACAGGCTGGGGAAATACAAACCATGGATTTACTGTACCTTTATATGTGTGCCCTGTGTTTTGGGAAAATCCAGAAACACTTTCTGTGGTAATGTGGTATTGTCTATTTTTCTTACTTATATTACAATAGCCATAGAGATTAGTAATGTTTATAATGCTCCCCAGATCAAGCCCTTATGCTAAGGGTTTGTGTGTGTGTGTGTGTGTGTGTGTGTGTGAGAGAGAGAGAGAGAGAGAGAGAGAGAGAGAGAGAGAGAGAGAGAGAGAGAGAACGCTTTATTCATTTGGGCTTTAACACAAATATTGAAATATAGAGTTTATGTTCAGAAGTGTAGATTCCTTATCTGGTTTGTTTTCTGTAACATGGCCAGTGTATAACACCCAGGAGGTTCTCAATTTTGTTGAATAAACACATGAAGCTACGTTCTGTTATTAATCCTATGCTTTTCAAATGAAGACAGTGAGGCATAGAGATGCGCCTAATAGCATACAACTAGTAACAGAAGAGTCATGGCTGAGATTTATAAAAATACTTTTTATTTAATCTTGACAATTTCATACTTGTATGGTGTGGGAAGTCCTGTATATGCGTTGCTTTTATTAGTTAATGAATAAAACTGCTTTGGCCAACAACCGGGCAGAATAGAGTAAGGCAGGAATTCAAAGCAGAGATAGAGGAGGAAAAGAAGGCGGAGTCAAGGAGACACCATGAAGTTGCCAAAGGAGACAGACTCCAGATGGGCCCTTACTGGTAAACCATGAGCCTCGTGGTAAAATATAAAATAATAAGAATGGGTTAATTTAAGATGTAATACTTAGTTAATAAGAAGCCTAAGCTATTGGACAAGTAATGTTGTAATTAATATAGTTTCTGTGTAATTATTTCATGTCTGGGCGGCTGGGACAAGCAGTCTCTGCCTATATTGTATAAATAAAACACGTTCAAATCTCCCCTTATTTTCCCCCTCCAACTTTTCCCAATTCTCCCTAAATTTATGTCCTTTTTTATAGTCACTAAGTCCAATTAGTACTGCCAGTATTGTATGGGTGCATGGTTATCCACTAGTGCCCACACATTCAAAGAAAATCTCCCTCCTCCAGCCTCTGCCAACTGCCAATAGCTCGTCAGTAATGGATAAAGCCTGGAGAGCACCCTCCCCTGTTTGTGCTAGAATTTTGGCTGGAAAGATCTTCTGTAGGTGACTACTGATGCTGTGAGGTGATGTGTGCAATGGTCATGCCAACAGTGGTCATGCCAAGTCCAGAAGACTGTATTTCACAGCCCTCCTCCCCATCCAGTGCTTACATCCTTTCTGCCTCTTCTTTCACAGTGGTCTTCCAGGCTTGGACTAGTGGTGGTGGCAACTGATAAAGATATCCTAATTAAGACTGAGTACTCTCAGCACTTTCACCAGGTATGCATGTCAGCATTTACTGCTGACCATTACATATAAATGTCTTCTCTGACTGAGACTGAGCAGCCCAGAGCTGTGGGTGTTAACATAAATATTTAGAGTACAATTTGGAAACATGGCCATTTAGGAAAATAACAATAGACAGTTCTACCCTATGACCTTCCTAGCCTTGGGCTTTTGGTCATGCACAAATTCAGTCTTCCAGAGCAGTCCTCAACTCCAGTCAGAACCCCTATAACTCACCTTGTAGACAGGTTGGCCTCAAACTCATAGAGATCCAACTGCCTCTGCCTTAAAGGTGTTGCCACCACATCCAGCTAATGACTGAGATTTTAATTACTCTCACACCTGAGTTCTTAGCTATTATGCTATGCTCTGTCCCACTCCAGTACATTATCCTCACTCATTACGTACTCACCAGCTTCTCGACCTTGATCGAGAGCTCCAAAAGTATGCTTAGCTGTGTGTGATGGCTCTGGCCTTTAACTTCTGCACTCTGGGCATGGAGACTGCAGATCTCTATGCATTCAAGGCTATACTGCTTAAATAGCAAATTCCAGACCCTGTCTCTAAAAACAAAACAAAACTAACAACCAAACAAAGCATGCTTACCAAACCATTATGATATCAATGGGACACTTTCATGAAGATGATCATTTCTTTGAGGAGATACCTACTAAGTAGCTCTTTGGTTAACATACTTGTATATAGTCACTCTAGGTCACACAGTCTAAGAGATGACAAAGGGCAATCTAAAGCAATATGTCATGGACTGAAGGAATGCTCTTATAAATAGGACTTGTCAAATCACAACGCATGGGTGTCCCTACATTTAGGGACATCAAGAGACACACTCACTTTTCCTATTTAGCATATTAGTAAAATAATGTGGTAGCATACAGTATGAAGGAATACACTGTGATGAAACATCACATGTGATAGGACACCATGCAGGCTTTAGTCAGGGGGCGGGACGGGGATGGTATAATGTCAAATCTGACAAAGTCCCTACCCTTTGAGCCTGAGTCTTAATTGAAGAGCTAAGGCAACTTAGAGTGAATTCAGTTCTATAATACATGAGCTGTCACAAGGCTGTCTGTGATTAACTTCCCGATGAGTACTTCAGTCAATGAAAGGCATGGAGCTAAGATAGCTTCCTTGCTTAGTTGAAACTCAGGAAGCTCTGCTCAGAGCCAAAGTTAACCTGTAAGACCCAGTTGCCCAAGGACAGATAACTTCCTGGAATGTCGGGGACTGTGGTTCTTGGGAAACAACAAGGCCACATACTTTTGCTCCCTAAACAAGTTTATTGCACTGGATGTGCTTGATTGGATGTGGGAGGGAAATCCATCAGGATATATGCTTGCCCCTGAGTGGCAATATGGTGGCTCCATGATTTTGCCTTTTTAAGCCTCTGCAAAGTGTGACTCGTGGCCATTTCCTGGGAACTCAGGAGTGGACCTGGCCAGAATCCATCCTCCTGGTCAGTATTTAATTAAAGTTTGTTTCAAATTTGGCTCAAAATTGTGCAACTGGTTTTTCTCTTGAGCTGTTACAAGACTGTGATTAACTTCCTGATGAGTTGTTTAGTCAGTGAAAGGCATGGAACTTTCACGTGGACTGAAAAAGCCTCCTGCTTAGTTGAAATCTTGGGAAGCTCTGTCCTTAGCTTCTGAAACCTGCCCATTCTTGTCAAGACAACAAGCCAATAGTGCTTTTTGCAAACAGGCTTCTGTAGTTCTTTACTGAAAACAACAGCCTCACTCTGGGGTGAAGCAATGAAGTAGCCTTCAGCAAGTGACTTCCCTTTTCTGGTTTGTGTTTTCTACTTAGGAAAAGGACTACCAAATGCACGCCTTCCAAAATTTGTATATCTACTTTGCCTATTACAAATTTTAATGCTTGGTCTCTTTTCTCAACCAATTGAAATAAATTCCAGGAATTTTCATTTCAAAAATAATTAAAATATGTTTTGTATTTTGAGATATTTATGCATGACATCAGCTTCAAAATAATTCAAAAGACCTAACTGGATGAGATATAAACATACAAGGTTGACAATGGATGGTTAATTATAGAGGCAGAGTGATCAATATCTTGGAGTTCTTTATAGTATTCTCTCATTTGTTTACCTTTGAATTCTTTTGTAATAAAAAGTTTAATAAAACTGAAAACCAAAATGTCTCCCAAGCCCCCAGGTAATTTAGATGCAGCTGGTTTGCAGGCTGGCATTAGGGAGTCTTTAGACAAGATTATCTCTCAAAGTTTTCCCAGATAAAGCACACTGTTTCTTTATGAAGAAAATGAGACTTGAATAGGACCAATCAGGGCTTGCCATCTTGGCCGAGGATATATGTTAGTTTTTCTCTGGATGAATTTAGATGTAGCCATCAAAGGTGGAAGCAGAAATCTGAAAAAGAAATACTGACGGTTATTCTGCATAGAGCTAAACCCGAGGATGTAAAGTGCTGGCAGGAGAAGGTGATAAATAGAAGCCTTTCCAATCAAGATAACCAGTACGCATGCAGCCAAGAGGCTTCTTTGGAACAGCTAGTAATGGCATCATTCAAATCAAAACAAAGAGTGATGATGTTAATACCTTGGAGCTTTCTTCTAAGTGCATCTACGCTGTTCCATTTGAAACTCATATTTTACCCTTGGGGTAAAGGACAGACTGGCTAAGTTCTTCTTGGATTGTGAGTGGGGCATGGCAGGTTTTATCATGCTCATTTTACAAGTGTGGTCACAGAGGTTCAAAGAAATTCAGTCAAAAATTCTTTTATGCCACTTTGATTCTGTAGGATAGATGAAACTACCAGTATTTTAAATGTCTTGAAATAGATTTCACCAGTTCTGACATGATGATACTCTAACATTTTTTTTTTTCAGGGTTAGAAGGTTTTGAGTTTGGAAAGTCAGTATCAAGGCATCAAATTTCTTTGTTTAACTTAGGCAAAGTTTCTTTGTCCTGGGATAATAACTGCTAGAAAAATGGAATCTTGGGAATTATCTCAGAAAGTTAAAGAAACCATGATGTTGTTCAGAACTACCAACAGACATACATTTTAAAAATTCTGAGCACGCAAAGTCTATTTAAAACCTTATTTATTTTAAAGTATTTGAAAACTGTTTCCCAACTGAAGCATCAAGATTTAATTGTTATCTTGGGCACATGTTTCCATGGCCTGGACTTTGAATGATGGTTTTCACATGAAGGGTTTCTTCAACTAATTTCTAAGTGTGCCATTTTCATCAACTAAATACTTTAACCATATAACCTAGACATTCCCCTGTAAACTCTACAATCATTAGGAGACGTTTGTGCACACAGTAGACTCATAGTGTTGATATAGACAATAGCAGTAAATCTGAAGAAATAATATCTCAACTATGAATGCTATATTTAAAATTAGTTGATGGGATCTATATATGGTTTTGTCAGGAAATCTTGTCCTGGGAAGGGGAATAGACAAGATCTCCTGACAAAATTGGGAGCATGGGGGTGGGGAGATGATGTGGAATTCTGCTCTGTATGCTGTGAATACCATTGTTTAATAAAGAAACTGTCTTAGGCCTGCGCAGGGCAGAATATAGGTAGGTAGGGAAATCTAAATTGAATGCTGGTAAAAAGGAGGTGGAGTGAGGAGAAGCCATGGAGCTGCCACTGGAGACAGATGTGTGAAAACTTTGCTGGATGCACAGATTAATGGAGATGGGTTAAATTAAGATGTAAGAGATAGCTACCAATATGCTCAAGCTATTGGCCAAACAATATTACAAACAATATAGTTTCTGAGTAATTATTTTGGGAGTCTGTGTGGCCAGGAAATGAACAAGTGGGCATTTACAACAGGGGGACAAGGGAGGGCGGAAGGGGAAGAAGAAGGGAGAAGGGGAGTGGGGAGGAGAACTTGAGGGAATGGGATAGTCAAGATGGAGAAAGGACAGAGATGAGAGCAAGGAAAGAGATATTTTGATTGAAGCAGCCATTATGGGGCTAGCAAGAAACCTGGCACTAGAGAAATTCCCAGAAATCCACAAGGATGACCCCAGCTAAGACTCTAAGCAAAAGTTGAGAGGTGCCCGAACTGGCCCTGTCCTGTCATCAGATTGATGACTATCTTAAACCATAGAACATTCATCCAGAAACTGATGGAAGCAGAGGCAGAGACCTGTAGTGGAACACTGGGCTGAGCTCCCAAAGTCCAGTTGAAGAGTGGGAGGAGTGAGAATATGAGCAAAGAGGTCAAAACCATGATGGGGACACCCACTGAAACAGTTTACCTGAGCTAATGGGAGCTCACCAACTCCAGACAGACAGGGAAGGAACCATCAAAAAACCAAACAAGACCGGCTAAATGTTGCATGGCTGAGGCAGACTGTGGGGCCACTGGCAGTGGGACCAGGATTTATCCCTACTGATTGTATTGGCTTTTTGGAAACCATTTTCTTTGAATAGATACCTTGCTCGGCCAAGATATAGTAGAGAGGGCCTTGGACTTTCCTCAGAGCAATGTGCCTTACCCTCTCTGAGGAGTGGATAGGGGTGGGGCGGGGGGATAGATGGAGGGGATAGGAGGAGGGGAGGGAGTGGGAACTGGGATTGGTATGTAAAATGAAAAAAATAGTTTGTTTTTCTTTTTTAAAAAATAAAATAAAAATATTAAAAACATTTGTTGATGGGTAAAACTTTTCTGATAGGAAATAAAGTTTACCATGCAAATGAGATCATACCGGGAATGAGAACAACTCAGTTCTTAGTGTAGCATTTATTTGATCTATATTCAAGACTAGACTTCAGACAAAATTAAAAAGTTGATCCATGTATTACATACAGTGAAATTACAAAGACTAGTGGTAAGCTTATATCTTGGTTAATGAGAGTTTATCATTAAAAAAGCAGGCGATCCAAACTTAATAAAGAACTTGCCCATTGCTCATTGAGCAACAGTAAGCTATCCTATGTCTCTATCCTGTTCTGCTCTGCTATAATGTTATTGAGTATTCTGTGTCTGATCAATGTGCTGCTGTTTTTCAAATCTGAAGAAGAATCTCACTGTGAGTGACAATCTGAGTAGATAAAATTTGTGTGTGTGTGTGTGTGTGTGTGTGTGTGTGAGAGAGAGAGAGAGAGAGAGAGAGAGAGAGAGAGAGAGAGAGAAAGAGAGAGAGAGAATGTGGAAGCCAGATGCCTTTATAGTTTTTCAGGCTTCATCCACATTTTTTTTAGATGGGTCTCCCAGTGGGCCTAGAACACACTAAGTAGGCTAGGCTTCTTGGAGAAAAAGTCCTGGGCATCAGTCTATTCCTGCCTTACAGCACTGAGGTTATAGGCCTGTGTGCCACCAAGCTGTAGGGATCAAACTCAGGTCTTTCTGCTTGCAAAGTAAACATTTTACTGACTTGAGCTGTTTCCCAAGCCTTGATTACACAGAATTCTTCTACCAGAGCATTTCATAAGTCACTAGTCAGCCTCTAAAGTTTGCCTTTGGACCCAGTGTTTATCCACCATTAGCTCTGGCAGGGTACCCAGGCTAGATAATAACTCATTAGCTGACTTTGCTGATTACCTCATTTTAGAAGCTCTTTATGCACATGTCATAGCTAGCTTCACCTATCAGTCAATTTGACACAAAGCTAGAGTCACCTGGGAAGGGAGGGAACAACTGAAGAACTGTCTAGATTACTTGGGCCTGTTGCTATGTCTGTAGGCATTTTCTTAACTGCTAATTGTTCTAGGAGGGCAAAGCCCTCTGGGTGGTGCTATCCCTAGGCTAGCAGGCCTAAGAAAGGTAGAGGGGATAAGCCAGTAAACTGCATTCTTCTAGGTTTCTCCTTTAGTTCCCACCTCTAGATTCCTCGATGATAGACTGTAGACAAAATAAATCCTTTGCTCTCCTAAGTTGTATTTGGTCAGACTGTTTTACCACAGCAGCAGGAAACAAGCTCGAGCAACATATTTCAGTGGAGTTTAAAGAAAAGATACAGACAACAAGGATTTGTTTCTATAAATACTTTCCATTTTCTAAATGAACTTTTCACAAATAAGATCGTTTTATATAACAAATGAAGCTTAAGATTATGTATAAAGCAAAGCCTGAATATAAACAAAGAAAGAAATTTCCAGTAAGCTTCTTAATGGTAGAGACCAAGGGGAATATGAGCAAATGAGCAGAGGGCGGGGTTGAGATTATTTATAAAGTATGGCACTTTGACAGGATATTTCCTTTTTCACATTTTCGTATTAACCTCAATTTTGTTCGATGTTTATTCCATTTGCCAGTTATAATTAAAGATCAGAGCACACACAAAAGCATGCTCATTTTTGAAAAAGCATTAATTTCAAAGGGCTTTACCAATTCTAAAGAATACCACCTAAGTCACTCAGATCCACAGATCCTGACAACATCATCTCAGATGTTGAAGAATATCCCTAATTTCATCTTGTAGAGGACCAGTTGAAACAGTCATAATCGGAAGTGAGGAAGAATCCAAATAGTAGGATATTTGCACCAAAAATAATACTGAGAGCAATCACCTTTATGGGTTTCCTATGGCATCCATTTCCTCAAATGGGCCACATGGCTAGCATGTGATATTAAAATGTCTGAAACTGGAAAGTCATTTGAGTTGTCAGCAGTTCAGTGCGGTTTGCACTGACAGGAGCATTAGCAGGTTATGCTGCCATCTGCCCAGGGTCACAGGATTGATGTAGAGATTACCTATGTCAAAGCATAAGCAACCTATTGTTGTCTTCACCTGAGACTTTGAAAAGCATCCCCCAGGCCAAATGTCTAGAATCTTTTCATATCTATTATTTAGTGGTGACTGGCAAACTCAGAGACAGGAAATTAATCTATTTTTACCTTCTGGACATCTGTGTGTTTGAGCTGACGCTTTCCTGGATGTTTTGGTGGCTCTGCTGTACAATGCTAATTCAGACCCTAAACAGAATTATGAAGAGCATCAGGTACCAAGAGACAACACACTGGAGTGGTGGAGAGATGTCTCAGCAGTTAAAAGCACATGCTTCTTGTGCAGATTACCTGGATTCGGTTCCCAGCACCTATAAGCTGACTCACAACCACCTGGAACTTCAGCTCCAGGACATCGTGCGCACTCTTCTTAACTCCTTGGGCACTGCACACATGTGGCACACATATATCCATGCAGGCAAAACAATCATACACGTAAAATAAAAATATTTTGGTTTGTTTTGATTTTAAGACAGGGTTTCTCTGTGTAACAGCCCTGGCTGTCCTGGAACTCACTCTGTAGACCAGGCTGGTCTCGAGCTCACAGAGTTTTGCCTGCCTTTGCCTCCCAATTGCTGCGATTAAAGGTGCGGGAAAGAAAACCGAATGTCCTACCACACTGATCACCTATCACTAGCAACATTTTTTGTTATTAACTTCTTAATTTTATAGCAAAAGCTGTAATTACACAAATGTAAAAAAGAGTGGGGTGGATAACTTAAAGTAAGATTGTTACATGTTTAGCTTTGGAGATGCTTGATGCTAACAGGGTTTGACAATATTGTACTTTAACTCAATGACTTGAACAAGAATACCATTATTACCATCTGGTGTCTGGGCAGCTTCTGGGAAAATGCTAATTGCTTGGTACAAAACTTCATGTTGTGCTTGTTTTATCCCCATCCTTCAGCTGACAGAACTATTCTAATGCTTAAATAATATTAAATAGACTATATTTGATGTACCAAATAGTATTTCCTGGACCAGGGCCTTCACTTTAGGGATGCTAATGCTCATACTACAAACACAGCCCCATAGGGAGTTGGGATGATATTGTCTCTGTAGAAAGGTAGAAGAAATTTTGAATCAATGTGGTCTGTCCTAAGAAAGAGCGGATCATTCAGTTTGAACATTCACTGAACAAGAATTTATTAAGCGTTTGCTGGCTGCTGGTCAGCATGCTAAATACTGAATACATAGTAAAAAAACTAAAACAGGTATGCTTTAGACTTTCAGGAAGCTTACCATCTTGAAGAAAAATGGACTTTCCCCAAACAATAACATTTTAGTAATTGGCTAATCACAAACTGCTAGAAGTATGCTGAAGGAGAGAACCATGATTCTCTTGGCAAAGGAAGCTGATATAGAGTAGGATGCCAGGTAGCATCTCTGTGGAAGAGACAGTTGAGAGAAGTTCCAAATGATGAGTAAAGTAAAAAGGTTGCCTTAGAGTGTGAATGTAGGTGTGGAGTGAAGACGTCTTATGGCTTGGGAATGAATCATTGCACACACGGTTCATGTGTTCAAAGACTCGCCCTAGCTGGTAGATCCAATCATAGAGAAGTGAACAGATCTTAAGAGTGATACTACATAAAGGAATTGGTCCCCATTTCATGATTTCATGGCAGAGTGGGTAGTTAGGAGGTGTGACCTGCTTGGAGGAACTAAGTAACAGGAGATGTGAATTTGAAGGGCCACTTGTTCCTGGTCCCTTCCTGTCTATCTCTCTCTGCTTCCTGGAAACTATGAGGCAGTGCATATTTTGTCTGCCATATTTCCTTGGTACCATACTATCCTATCTCACCACATGCCTACATGGATGGAGTAAGCCGACTGTAGACAGATAGCACTGAAATAGTGAACCAAAATAAATCTTTCTTTCCTCTAAGTTGTTCTCTTGGATATTTGACATAACAACAAAACCTAACACAAGAAGGAATGTAGAAAAGAACATTTATATTTGATGGAAAATGAAACATACAGATTCTGTGACAGGAGGAATGGTGTTCAAATTGTGGATTTAAATAAAGCATTACACTGAAATAAGGGACTGAAAAATAGAAAAGGCTAGTCTCTGATAAGCCTTGTAGACTGTCATATAGTATTTGTTGTTTAAAATTCATGAGACAAAAAAATTGAAAGATTATATTCAGTGACTTAGCAGATTTTTAAAATTTTATTTTTATTTTATGTGTATGTGTGTTTTGCCTGCATGTTGTATAGCCACCCCCATGTGTACACCTGGTGTCCCAAGAGGCCAGAAGAGGGAATTGGATCTCCAGGAATTGGAGTAACAGGCAGTTTTGAACTGTCATGTGGGTGATGGGGAATGAACATTGGTTCTCTGTAAGAGCAGCAAGTGTTCTTAATCACTTAGCCATCTCTCCAGGCCAGGTTTTTATTTTTAAAAGCCACATATATGTCTGTGTGGAAAGAGAATAACTGGGCTGCAAGAGTGGAAGTGGGGAGACATGGTTAGGGGGTAGAGAAATAATGCAAGTAAAAGAAAATGGTAGTTGAGGTCCTGAGTGGACTAATCAAGGAATTTTCAGTCAATGAATAAATCAGCAAGGAATGACTTGGCACCTATCTCAATATGCATGGCTGACTCTACTCATCATTTTGAAGGGAGATTCATCTTCTGCCTCCCACCTTTCTTTTTGGCAGTCTGACTTCTGCCCAATTATCAAGCATTCCAATATAATGGGGCTGAGTTAATAAGGTGTTACTTTATTAAAAGCATTAGCATTTAAGGAAATAGAAAGAATTGACTCGAAGGATTTTAATTAGTTTTTTTTTAAATAGAAGAGTATTTGTCAATCTATGATCCAAAAACGTTAACATTCTGAGAGCCTATAGAAATGTAATGGGTGGAAGAGACCTTGTTTTAAAAATAATCAAATTTCTAGGCCCTATCCAAAATCAGAATGAGAATCTGAAATCTTGATTAGAATTTGCAGTGGAGCTCAGTCAATGGTAGACTCTATCATCTCCTTAGGTGATTCTGCTGAACATTAACAACTGAGGAGCATTGCCTATGAGACTAATTTGGAGATTGATTTGCATTTATTTATTTATTTATTTTGAAACCAGAAAAAAATGACTGTGAAAAGAATGGAGAGAAAATTCCAGGTTGAGACTGGTCCTGAGAAAATTCCAAGAAGGAAGAATTAGCTAGTTTAGGCTAAGGAACAAGTAGTTGAACTGATTTGTTAGGCGGATGAACTTGACTAGAAGTTATGTGAAGTCACCTTCAGCAAGAGAAAACAAAAGAGAAGGTACAGCATGTTCAGAGAGTGGCCCCACTATTCCTGGCCTACATGAAATGAAGCAGTTTCTATAATCCCTGAGTCATGGGGGAAGGGCTGTGGACCACATTTGAAATTTCCTTCTCTTGCTCAGTGACTAGAACATAACACACTTAGTTAGATCCATGAGTGAATGCTTGTTCCCCCTTACCTAAACTCCTGTGTTGAAATTTTCATCTTTATAGTGATGGTTTTAGGAGGTGGGATCTTTTGGACTTGATTAGGTCCTGTGAGGGAAGGCCCTGTGATTGAGATTAGCCCTTCTAAAAGGGAACACAGTTTGCTCACCTGTCACCATGTGAGGAAATAGCAAGAAGATATTCTCTATGAATCAAGAAACAGTCTTTCACTAGACAAACTACCAGCACCTTGATATTGAACCACCTAACCTTTAGAATGTGAATAACAAATTTCAGTTTATAAGCCATCAAGCATATGGGATTCTGCAACAGCAACCTGAATGGACTAAGAAAGTACAGCAACAATAGCCAACCGTAATGAGTTTGAACTATGTGCCAGGCACTTTGCAGGTGCATTACATCATTTAATCCTTACATCCCCAAGAGGTAAGTGTTACATATTAATTCTTTGTCAATAAAGAAACTCAAGAAGAGACAGGCTAAACAATGTGCCCCAGGGTCACATAGTTTTGAAGTAACTAAACCAGAATTTTAAACAGTCTGTCTCTAGAGAGTGCATGTTTAGTTACAATGCAAAGTCATTCATATCAACTCCTGCCCATGAGAATTGATAGTCCTTTAGGGAAGCACACACACATTCACTTAGCAGGAGTCATTATGCATGATGGAGGCTTAGCCCTGTGGAGTCAAAGACAATTTAGGTCCTAATAAGGCTTGGCTTAGTCCTGGATAAACATAAAACCTCATAAAGAGATTCATCTTCCCTGGTGGGTTAAAGATGGCTCAAGATGGCAAGTGGGAGATGTTGAGAGCGAGCGAGTAGGAGTCTGTCAGCAAATTTGTTGGTGCTAACACACACACATACACACAAAAGTGGGAGTTTTAATTTATTTGGATTTTGTTATTATACTTGTTTTGTGATTTGTTTGATTTTAGTGCTGAGGCACAAACTGGAGGCCTTGTACCTGATATGCTAGCTCTGAACCACTGAGCAATACCCTGGTCTTAGTAATGTATTCTCTTTATATTTTAAATAAGTTTTGACATATTGAAAAATTAATAAGCATAGGAGGAGGAAGAAAAGGAGGACAGACAGATAAACATCACAAAACTAAACCAAGTCATTTAGTTCTCTACTGCAGAGAGTTTCTAATGCCTGGGGTATGATACAAGATAAATAATCAACTTTATGAAGGTTATTTTAAATTTAGGTGTAAACTGTAGGCTGTCTAGTGGAACAGATCTGAACTTTATTTTGACCTGGAATCTTCTTCTAAATTACTGAATCAACCTCTTGAGGATTATCATGACAGCAGATTAGAGTGTGAAACCAGTCCTTTTCAGTAGCCTTAGATTCTCAGAAGTCATGCATTCAGTTCTGAGCAATTACTGTCAGTTTAGACATTCAAGTTGAAAGAAGGAAGTGTATAATTAATCAAGCAGAGGCATATAGAACCAGAGCAGGAAAGATTCGATGGTATAATAGACAGAATGTGGGGTGGGGGTGGTGAGAGAAGAGGGCTCTAGTCATTTTTTCTTAACATTCTTCATAGTCGGATGTTAAGGAATTCAAGAACTTCTAATTTGTACTTTTACTAAACACAGAGCAAGACAAAAGGGAAATTATGCAGCAGCACTGAAGATGCCCTCTGCTGACACTATTTAATCATTCATGTGTTCAATGAGGGTCACGCCAGGCACTCTGCATGGCACTTGTGGATGTGAAGATTAATCAGGTCACAGCCGTGGCCTCATGGAGGGCACAGTGTAGTGGCATGGATGAGGAAACAACAGTAGAAGAAACTTAGTAAGTAATAGAGGAGCAAAATTTATTTCTTCCTGAAGGGTCTGCATGATTGAGAATGAGGGTAGGAGAGCAATCTTTCAGAAGAGCCAAGAAATATGACACTACCTCATGCAACAGGGGAGAAATGAGCACAGAGTTTCTTTTTTAAATACTGATGTTATTGTATGTATTTGTATGCCTGGGAGTATGTATGCATGTGTGACCTGTCAATTCGGGAGAAGGCAGAGGTCAAAAGACGGTGCTATGGCTCCTGGATCAGGAGTTTCACAGGTAATTTCCACCAGTTTAACAGGTGACTGTGAGCTGCCATATGGTTGCTGGGAACCAAATTTGGGTCCTCTATAACACCCGTTAGCACTTTTAATGGCTGAGCCATCTCTCCAACTCATACACTTATTTCTTATGATAGAAAAGCTTTGACTGTCCTCAGGGGTAAGATGATACCTAATCAGAGTGTCTGCATTCTGAGTTGGGTATGTGTGTGAACACCCATGTCCCTTTTGAAGGGACAAGGACGGAGAAAGGATAGAAAAATACTCCAAATGTTTATCAGAAAGGAGAATGGGTTTAGAAAGTCCAGAAACACTCTGGAATTGGCATATGAAGACCTGTGAGAACTTCAGAGGCTAAAATTTTGCCTGGGTTTAGATGGTAGGAGACACACAGAAAATCTTCAATAGGGTTGCAAACCTTTGGTAATGAGTCAGGCTTCAGGAAATACAGAGGGACTGGGACGTCAGGAGGCCCCTCCCCGCCCTGTTCCTCCCTAATGCCACCGAAGTATACACTGTGCCTCTATTCTTGGAAGTTAAAGAACAGAGAATGCCAACTGCCCCGAACGCCATCTACAACCACTGTGGTATTGAAAGCTGCTGTCCTTGAGGTGTTTGGGATGTAGTGAAAAGAAGCAGGCTGCAGGAGCCAGAAGGCTGGGCTTTCAAAGGCTGTTCTTTAATAAAGCAGGCGTGATAACCTCTGTAGACCTCCCAGACTTCTTGTGAGGCTCAAACAAGATGCTAGATAGAAAAGCATTTTGTGGACACTTACAGCATGTGCGTTGGTGTGTTGACTCCCTCTGTCCTATGAACCCCCTACAGTAATCAAAAGCCCTCAAGGATCAATGAGATAATCGATGAAAAACACTGAGCCCTGCTGAAGGAAGGTAGTGTATGGAAATATTAATAATGGTGATTCACGTCTGCTTTTTACTGATAATGCCTTCCTTTAAAGTGTGAACACCAAAAGAGCGTGACACACAATGCCCTTTGCTGTTTGTTGAAATCTCTCTACTGCCGAAAGGCAGCTGCATCATCATGTTTTTGCCAGCAAGTACTTTGTTTTCAATTCAAAAATGTTTTCTCCTTCTTCTGCTCTTCTTTTCTAATTTTCCTCTGCTTCTTGACAAAATCTGGATATAGATATTTACACAAATGTGACCCGTCCAGCAGGCCAGTAATTTAGCGGGTCTCGAGGAGGATTAACCTGGAAATCATGGGGGCGAGAGGGGAAAGGAACCAGGCGCATAAAGAAGGACAAAGTCAGTCTGAGTCGCGTCAAGGTTCGCTTTATTGCTGGTTAGGGTTCTTTATAAAGGGCATTTCACTCAGGGCGGGGGAGGAGCAGGGCGAGCAGTGGAAATTTACTAAGAGGAACCAAGTGGGAGGTGGGGCAGGAACTTATCGGTCCCTGGTATCTGCAGCAGGCCCAAGTTCCTCATTTTCCAGGAAGTTAATCTAAAGGTACATCTTTAGGGCAGGGTGCATCTTGTGCCTTGTTTACCAAGCCAGAAGATAGAGCATAGGCCTCGAGGCTTGTGAGTCCAAATTGTCCTTTTTTGCCCTTGACTTTTGGCCCCTGACACAAATGTCATATGCATGTAATCACAGTTGTCTTTCCATCTCCAGAGGCCATATAGCAGACAGTAGATCATGATAAGCATGTGGTGACATCTGGCCAGAACCCTTCAGAACACATTGACACTGGAATTCTATGTGAAGCAGAGTGTCAAAGATGAAGCGCATAGTTTTTCTGAAAGTAAAATAACGGGATGGTAACTGTCAGCCACATGTCTTAGAGAGGGCTGCATTCTTTCAAGTGCCATTCCATGCTTCTGACGGGAAGGACTGTATTGTGACTGGCAGCCCCATTTGGTGTCCAGTGACTCAGATATGCGTTGCCCCCAAAGCAGAACCAGATGTGATACTTCAAGGAGATAAGGGACAAATAGCATAAAGGTAGACGGGAATGGACAGCGGTTCAGGAGCAAGAATAATTAGTCTATTTAACCACAAATACATATTTTTCTACTCTAGAGGCATTCTGGTGAAACATGGAGGCATGACCCCAAGAAATCTGCATGTTTGTGTGTACATGTTCCTGTGTACATGCAAGTGTGGAGGTCAGAGGTCAACTTCTTGTGTCACTTGTCTGGCACTGTCTGCCTTTGTTTTTTGAGACAATGTCTCTTGGCCTGGATCTAGCTACTTAGGTTAGGATGGCTATCCGGCACGCCTAGGGGATCTGTCTGTCTCAGCCTCCGCAGCACTGGGATTAGAACTTTCTGTGTTCCACCATTGCTAGCTTGGTACTGGGACACTTGTAGTCCTAATGCTTGTACAAGAAAACACTTTACCAGCTGATGTATTTCCCCACCTCCCAAAGAAGAGGCATCTTTGGAAATGATAGCCAGAAGGAATATCTAGAACCAGTACTGGTTAAATTCTTAAATCACAACTACCCTTCAGTCCTGTCCTACCTATCCTCTTCTCCCTGATGCTGGATGGCTTCTCCAATTAGATTCTGGTCTGGACAATTTATTAGAGATAAGGAATTAATAGGTACTAATGGCTCTGCTTGTAAAATGGGCTTTCTATCTTAAAGCTGTGGCAATTAGATGCTGAAGGCGGAGCTACCTTCCGGATCTCTTCTCACCTGTCATATGGATAGTAGGGTGACAGGCTAGTACTAGAAGACAGAATTTCACTGTGATTCAAAGCTGTGATATACGACACAGTGATATTTTTTTTCTCACCTCAGACTGGGAAAATGCAGAGAGTTAGATACTACAATTCAATATACCAGGATTAAAACAATTATTGTGAATTAACTTGATCATTCCTTTATATGCCTACAGAGACAGTGTTTTTTTTTATTCTATTGTCACCAACGAGTAAATGAAGGTTTGTAAATACAGATAAACTTAATTTTTAGAGGATTATCTATTCTCAAAGGTTCCAAATCTTTCAATTAAAAGTGTCCCCACTACATAAAATGAAAGACATGTGTGGCACTAGTGTGAGACACAGGGAGAGCAAGCCTGAAATACAGGAAGGTTAATGTGTTGCTATTTTCGTTTTGCCTGTGTGTTTCAGATTGAAAAGACAGCAAGATCCCTCAGTGTGGCCTCACCGACTGGAGTTACCTGAGGCCAGAGAACAGGGAACAACTTCAAAAGTATTTTATTTTATTCAAGCCATGGATTTTGGACCAAGAAATCAGTGAGAGGACAACATGTAAGATGCAAAGCAATCTTCAGTGTGTGCTCAGATCATGTGAGTTTTTTTAGAATAGATTTTGGAATATTTAATTTGCTTATGATTTTTATGTCTATGGGTGTTTTGCCTGTGTGTATGTAGTGCCTACAAAAGCCAAGAGCAGCTAGAGTCTAACCCCTCAGCCATCTCTCTGGCCTGGTGGAATCATCTTGCCATCTCTCTAGCCTGGGGGAATAATCTTCTCCTCCTCTTATTATTATCTGATTTCAGGTTTTTATTATTAAAACCAGTTAGAATTCATTCCTCCTCCTCCTCCTCCTTCCAGAATTCTTTACACAAGCATTGCATTTCCAGCATTTTTCACCTGTCCCCCTTCCAGCTCCCAAGGTGTCTTTAAATACCTTAAATACCTGACACCTTCTAAAATGCAGATTCTGATGCATTCCTCTGGGACCGAGGCCGGAAAGGTTTCATTTCAAAGGAATTCCTCCGGGCTGCTGCTGCTGCTGGTTCAGGGAGCATACCTCAAGTAGCAAGGACTGTTCTAGACAGGGTGTCCATTTTAATTTTATAAGCTTAGGTGTGTTTAATGTATTTTGTGTGCATGAGTGTTTGCCCTCATGCCTGTGGACCACTTACATGCATGTTGCCATGGAGGCCAGAAGAGAATATCTAATCCCTTGGAACTAGAGTTCCAGAGAATTGTGAGCTACTATGTGGATGCTGCAAATTAAACGGGGGTCCTCTGAAAGAACAGCAGGTGGAGTGCTCTTAACTGCTGAATCATATCTCAGTCCATTAATATTGAGTTCAGAAAGAGAGATACTGTTGACTAGTAACAAAAATGAAGAGGCTCAGTAGGAAAGCAGCACAGTATTTCCCGGACCAAGTTAAGGACAAAGGAAGCAAAAGGGAGGCAAAGATAAGGTTATTGGTGCTCATGATCCAGGAGTTCAAATGTAATAGACTGCACGTGACACCATCTTTGGCAAGCTTGGGCAGAAAATAATGCCTTCTGGTTAGGATACTCATTCTAGAAACCATGCTGTCCGAGTTCAAATTTCACCTCTACCACTTCCTAATAACACCTTGATCTTGCCTTATCCCCCTGAGCCTCGGCTGACTCATCTGTAAAAATATGCATAACCGCGTCTAGCTGAGGCTGGCTGTGAGAATGAAATGAAGTGAGGAGTGGAAAGCCTTCGGACAGCACCTGCCACACAGAGCTCACTAAGTGGGAGCTATTGTAACACTCCCCATCTGTGAGCTGATACCGCTTAAGTACTCCTGTGCTTTATTGAAGTGCTAGCCAGTCATGGTAGTGCCACACTGGCGTTTGATCTGAATCTCAAAGCAGCTTCCATTGTTTGAGACACATGGAAAGTCAGTGTTTGGGGATTTAAACACATGGAATTCTAGACAAATGTGTTAAAAGGGGAAGAAAAGCTTGCTCCCGGAACTATACTTGTGCTGTGCTTTCACCCCATCACTGCCTCTGCCTATAGCTCCTCTGACTTGAATGAGGAACAAATGATAAAAAATAAAACTGGATTAGAGAAACCAACTGCCTTCTATCTCTGCCAAAAGGAAATGTCGAATCTGGGCAATTATCATTCAGCCTGGGGCATGCCAGGCTCAGGGGAAGGAGGCGGGGGTGGGGAAGGAGGCTTGGAGAAAGATATTTAAAAGTCCACCAAGAATGCAGTGAGCATTAACGAGTTGTAGGCACTGTCCTAGAGTAAATAAAAGTATTCAATATCACCTCAGTTGAGGGATCTAAAGTCTAGAAGAGAAGACATTACAGTAAGATAGACAGGCAGGCAGGCAGACAGACAGACAGACAGACAGACAGACAGACAGACAGACACACACACACACACACACACGCAATCATACACAGTAGCCTATAACAAATCTCCAGCAAGCACAGGGCTGAGCTCCCAAAGTCCAGTTGAAGAGTGGGAGGAGTGATAATACGAGCAAAGAGGTCAAGACCATGATGGAGACACCCACTGAAACAGTTTACCTGAGCTAATGGGAACTCACCAACTCTAGTTGGACAGGGAAGGAACCAGCATAGGACCAAAGGAGACCCTCTGGATGTGGGTGACAGCTGTATGGCTGGGGCAGACTGCGGGGTCACTGGCAGTGGCACCAGGATTTATCTCTACTGCTTTTACTGGCTGTTTGGGAACCTATTATCTTTGGATGGATACCTTGCCCAGCCTAGATATAGTAGGGAGGGCCTTGGACCTTCCCCAAAGCAATGCGCCTTACCCTCTCTGAGGAGTGGATTTGGGGTGGAGTGGAGGGGAAGTAGAGGGGATGGGAGGAGGGGAGAGAGTAGGAACTGGGATTGACATGTTAAATGAAAAAAAGATAGTTTGTTTTCTTTTTTAAAAAAATAAAATAACAAATAAATAAATAAAACCAAATCTCCAGCAAGACCTGTTGGTTAAAACAATGGATGTATTTCTTGGGAGCAGCAATTACTCTAGAAAGAAAAGTTGGGCTTGACTCTAAAGGTCCTTGAATGTGAAATGTATGCTGTGGGCAATTAGAAGTTAATGATGTTTGTATGTGAGTGTGGGTACCATATGCAGAAGAGAATTTCAGGGAGATTAATCCGGCAACAGTTTGAGCAATTTAATTTAACAACCATTTACTGAATATTATATATAGCACCAGAGTCCAAGGTGCAGAGTTCTGCAAGGATACAGAAAAACAGAGAGTACACATACATAACCTCTCTGAACTGAAATCCTTGGCAGAGAGATAGACACAAATACAATGAACTAAGGTGTGTAAGAAAGAGAGAAAATTCTGTGTGTTCCACATGAAGTGCTCTCTAAGAGAGACTATAAGGCATATTTGTTGAATAAGAACATGGGGAAACGTGTGTACTTGCACATTTATGTAACATTTATCTGCAAAGCTGCACGAAAATCCTCATAACATAAATTGCCTCTAAGGAAGGGTCTTGGGATGACTGTGGTGGTGGTGGGGTATGGGAGTGTTGTATGAATTGCCGTAGGTACCCTCTTTCAGTTTGAATCTAAACAAAATATTATTTATGCCAAACATTGACAAATACTAAGGGCTGAGGGTATAGCTTAGTTGGTACTTAGTTCACAAGCATAGGCCCTGGCTTCACTCCCTAGCACCTATGTGCAATGGACATTGGAGCCATGAAGAGAGAATGATGAATTGTCATTGAGCAAATATGGAAAGACTCTTTAGAGCATGTGCATATGAAGCTAAGTCTTTAAGTGGCAATATTTCAATGAACGATGAACTGAGTGGGAGTAATATCAAGTGGTAGACAGAGCTTACCTGAAGCCCTAGGGGAGGAGCTAGACATCTGCCATCCATCACTGTCTGTCAGCTGCACGCAGTTATTGAGCAAGAGAAATGTGGGCAGTGTGTATGGATTGAAATTTGCATAATTCATTTCTGTGCATTATATTTAACTCTGTAGCATGTAATAGAAAAACAACTGGTGGCCAATTTTGCATTCTCTTTTTCATTCGATGTCTCTAAAAATATCTATTTTATACTTGAAACAAAGGCTGATCAAAACACCACTTCATTACATGGGCTTTATCTCCTTGATAACTTTCTACAGTTACTCACTTTTCACCTGGTTGGTTCCTACTCGTCTAGTCTATTAAACATCACTTCTTCAGACAGGCCTTTCACTGCTGCAGATGTTACTTGGTGGCAGAAAACTTTCCTAATACACCTAAGCCCAGTGTCTGATCCCTCAATGCCACAGAAACAGAAACAGAAAAGTCTCTCAAGAGCACACAGTCTAGCTAATACCCCTTCTCATCACGCTTACACAAATACTTATTATTTTCTCTCCCAGTGTCTGCATCTTCTCCCTAGGCACTTAACATGATTATAATAATATATTAATTTGTTTAATATTGGCATATTGTGTTTGACTATAAGCTTGTGAAGACCTAGAACACATCTCCATTTGCTCAGTGTTATGTTGTTTCTAGCATGAAATATGACAGAGAGGAGACATAGTGAATACCTGTGGAATTAAAGCTGGGGAGTTGCATAGTCTATTGTTAATATGTTATGGTATGAATCTGAAAAGTCCCCTACATGCTTGTGTTCTGAGAGCCTTTTTCCCAGATAGTTTGCTGGGTTGGCGGATATGAGGCCTCGCTGGTGGAATTAGGTTACTAGAGGCAAACTCTTGAAAGTGGTAGCCCCATCTTAGGTTCTGACCCCACTGTCTGTTATCTGGTCTGCCCCGTGGAAAAGCCTCTATCACACACACTTCCGTTGCCATGAACTTCTCCACCATGGACTGCAATATCTGAAATTGTGAGCCCATATGAACCCTTCCTGTTATAGGTTGTTTCTGTATGGTATGCTATCACAGAGACATGAAAAGTAACTAGTATAACATGGTTTGTGAGTCATACACCCAAAACAAAGGAAATTACTGCTATTATGGGCAAGAACCCTAAAATACCTTCTGGGTACAAGAATGACCTATGCTTTCTTTTCAGACATTCTCCTTCAAGGAACCTTTGAAAGCAATAGCAGTTCTCAAAACACTTAAGAAAAGGTCAACTTGCCGAAGTACTTTTGTGGCCTGCCTGATTCTATGGAAGCCTGCAAGTTGAGTTGCTATGACTCCTCTGAAACAGAAGCTGTTGCCATGGATGCTTAGTGACACAGTCATGTGCTGTTCTGTTTCTGAGTTACTGATGCAAGGTACTTGGGCATGAGAAGGATAAAGGATGTTTTGGGGGTACAGGACAGTCCAAACCTGGAAAATCAGGTCAACTTTCCATCATTTTTATGTGCAAGTTACCTCATTTAAGATGTCTCTGGACTGCATTACACCAAGATATCAATAAAGAATTCCAAGACTTTATGAAAAATGGTCAGCTTCTCCAGAACAGGAACACACACACACGTCCATATGTTCAGGTAAAGAGAGGGATGTAGCAAGATAACAATTCTATTTCAAATAATGAAATCTCTTGTATGGAAAAGCTCACAAGATGTCACAACTTAAATTGAAATATACAGTGAGTCCTAACGGAAAGTGTCAGCAAATGGTGTCAATGACCACTGAGGTCATTTCCTTACCAGAAGTGCTCATTAATACTGTGACCCTAATATTTCTGCCTTTTGTGACTCTAGAAGTCATAACCAGGCTTGGTTTCACAGGCAGCACAGAATAGAGAAAGCTTATGGGGATATAGTGCACTTTTAAGAAGTAAAATAAATGTAATAAAAAGCAAGCAACATAATAGTCATGACTTATACCCCATGACATTTGATAATAACAAGGTTGGTACATTGCAAATAAGTTCCACATTTACAACTCTGCCTTGGTATTTACACTTATTAAATTGTTTAGGGAGGTGGTTCCTGGATACTGGAGGCCCATATATAAGACATATTAGCATAATTGGAGCACAGCCAAATCCCTCAGTGTACATTGCAGATACTTGTTCAAAGCTTGACCTTGGAGGAAACAACTTCCTACTTGTCTTCAATCAGTTAACAGCTGCTGAAGTTCTAAAGCCAGCTTACCGACATCCAAATTTGGGAGGTTGTCCTCAACACTGACCTTACACAAGTCTTCAGTTCCCAAGACGGTGATGAAGGTTATATTCTCACTTGGCTGAGGAAATTAGCTGCAATTTTCCATTACCTGGACCAAACATTGCTTTTCATTTGTTTAATTCCCTGAGAGTTGACACTACACATTCATTCATTGAGCAATTGCTTTGTGTAAAGGCCCAGAGATGAATGAGACAGTCATTGCCATCAAGGAACTTACACTTCAGTCAAGGACACAAAAAGCCAAGTATAGTAGGAGGCAGAATTTAAAAAGGCCATAATAGAGGTATGAACAAATTGCTGTGGGAGCATTAGATAATACCATTTATTTTAATGGTGAAAGGAATATTGAGAAAGGCAGCATTGGCCCTTGAAGGATTAATAGGAGCAAAAGGGTGAGGGTAGGCAGTGAGGCAATACTAGGCTGAGTAAGCTGCAGGTATGCATCCTGACATGAGGGTACATGCATGGCTGAGGATAGTAACATATTGCTGGCATCCTCTCACAGTATATCTGATGCAGCATTGTTATAGGGATGGAGCAGAAGAGGCTTGGAGTTTACATCTGAGTATGCACTTGGGACTTTTGAAGGTCACACTACTTTTGTTACAAACAAAGTAACAAAACAAAGGCCTTCAAAAATGGTCCAGACTAGGCAACTGAGGATGCTATCTCTGACAGTGTGAAGGAGAATGAAACGTGGAGACCAAGCTCCATGCCTGGGAGATACCAGGGTGGAAGGGGGGATAACACAAGATACAGTAGGAGTTTCTCATCCTAGGATTAGTAAAAGGACTGTGCCAATGATGTCCAGCTGAGAAAGTGCTTTCCTGGGGAAAAACATATTT
The DNA here is from genome assembly GCA_004026605.1 of Ondatra zibethicus. Taxonomy (NCBI): domain Eukaryota; kingdom Metazoa; phylum Chordata; class Mammalia; order Rodentia; family Cricetidae; genus Ondatra; species Ondatra zibethicus. The sequence goes on from PVIU01018254.1 coordinate 37,714, forward strand.
GGTAATATGTAGAGTTTAGTGTGTGGTCTCTACTTTTCAGTAAGGAGGTGGTGTTGGGGTATTGGAAGAAGTTCATAGAATCACCTGTTTGAAAGTCATGGACAGGACTAAGATGACCTTGGAAATGAAGAGAACACAAATGAAGAAAATTGGGGCTAATGCCTATATTCATGGGCCATGTAACAGTAGCCACCAATAAAGGTGACTAAAGACTTTTAGGAAGTAGTAAGGGGAGACTGGGCTAGGTGTGTTTGGTGGGAGACTGGAGATAATAAGCAGAATGAACTTTCAGAGGAATTCATAAGTTTTAGCAGGGAGGCTCATGGTGTCCTCGAGGAGCCTTGAAGGAGATTCACAAGAAGGTTGCTCTTTAATAGGATACTGGGAACTTGAAGACGTTTGAAGACTGAGAAGAAATGAGATGATGGAATAATGGATGTGAAAAGTGAAAGTCCTTTCAAAAGCACAAAGTGCCACACAATATAAGGTCACAGAAAGTCAGCTTTTTATCACAGATGCTGTGGAGTCAAAAAGTCGCTGACATCTGTAAGACAGTTTCATTTTCATCACTATAGTGAATTCTACTAGGGGCACTTAGTACATGACCTCTTTCATTTCCCCTGTCTTCGCTCCCTAAGGACCACCAGTTGTTCAGCCAGGTAAAACACTTCATTACTTGATTTTCGTCAAAAACTTCAGGCCAGTGTGCTAGTATAGGCCATGGATTCCCAAAGACCATTGAATGAGAATGTATCATATTTAAGTATTTTCCATTTAAGTTTCATTGTGATATTTGTGATTTAGTAAGAAAATGAAGGGAAGAAACATGAAATGCTGGAGGGAAAGAAAGATAGAAAACACTGAAAAACTAGTCCCCATTACCAAATAAAAGAGTTTTAGCTTAAATAAAGCTATGCAGTGTCATGTGACTTGAGAGATAAGCCACATAATTCTTGAGAGAAAGGGCATTTAGCATAAAAATACATTGGAAGTCTGAGATTCCAAGGAAAATAGCGAAATAGGAAACTTTTTTTTTTTTACTATTACTTCATTTTTCATTTTTTTTCAGACAGGGCCTTATTTTGTAGCTCAGACTGATCTTGAACTTCGGGTGATCCTCCTGCCTTACTACCCAAAGTGCTGAGATTACAGGCATGAACCATGCAGGCTGCCTGCAGCTCCTGGAGAGTGTAGTAATTGCTGAAGAAGCTCTTAAATGTACAGTTTGAAATATTAAGCAGACACTTAAGAAGCTCTAACTCTGAACTAATTAAAGTCTTTTCCATAAATTATACTTCATCTAAATGCTTTTCTTTCCTGTTGGTGTGAGACCAAAAGTGAAGCAGGACATCTTAATGTCATCTCAGTCTTTGTTGGTGTCTTATTTCTTTAAAGAGCTGTTCCATGGTTTGGTTTTCAGTATTATTAAAAAGTAGGAAAGGAAAGATGGGCAGGAAAAGAAAGGAAAGCAAGCTGCAGAAGTCAGCTTTCTTTATTACTGTAAACACCAGACTACTGTATAAGTTGTATAGAAATCCTGTTCTTTTGTCTGCTTTCTCCCTCCATGAACTCATGATACACATAAATCAGGTTTGCATGAGAACTCAACACTATAGACAAGACATGTGCTGGTTAGTTGTTTTTATTTTCTTGTCAATTTGACATAAGCTAGAGTCACCCAGGAAGAGGGTAACTCAATCGAGAAAATACCTTCATTAGGCTGGCATGTAGGTAAGTCTGTTGAAGTGTTTCCTTGATTAATGATTGTTGTGGGAGAGACAGGTGGCTCTATGTGCTATAAGAAAGTAAGTTGAGGGAGCCATGA